>BRDA01006190.1:31474-45065 GCA_036984385.1 Crenuchus spilurus
ATTGATTGATTGATTATGTGATGACCGATTGATTGATTGATTATGTGATGACCGATTGATTGATTGATTATGTGATGACCGATTGATTGATTATGTGATGACCGATTGATTGATTATGTGATGACCGATTGATTGATTATGTGATGACTGAGAAACCTCTGCAGGATGACTGACTTTTTCAGGCTCACATGTTTACATAAAACTGTCGTTTTGTGTTTTGATGGCTAAAATAAAACTGCAGTTACAGCACAAAACAGAACAACGTAGAGAGATGACAGATCTGCACAGGAAGGTCAGCAGAGCAAACACAGCATGCACAGCAGTGAGGCAGAACATACAGTACACACAGACAAGATAAACAGTGGTTCCGCTGTAACAGAACAAAGCTGTCTGTGTTCTACCAACGTGAGCAGAGACGGTACTGAGACAGTACTGTACAGACTGATAACTGAGGACCAGCGACACACATTTAAAGTGACAGTTCAGCACAAAATCAGACTTACACTTCACTGCAAATGTAGTTCTGACAGGTTTGTAACACAAAGTTACTTTTAGCTTTAAACACTTTTAGCTTTTAACAGCTTTAAGCTTTAACTGTTTTAAGGACGTGTGGGCGGAGCAAGAGAAGACACAAGGCTGTGTAAGTAATCCTACATTTCATCCCCACTGATGATTCATGCTGACACCAGGCCTCCCTGTGGTGAGAGCAGAGTTGTGGTGGGGTTTGGGGTTTGGGGCGGGGTCAGTGATCCTGCTGTAAAGGTTCTGTACTCATGTTTTATTGGGGAGCCCTGTGATCCATCCTGCTGATAGTTACCTCATGTCTCCCAGTTTCCTACTGATGGCCGAGCCCACGGTGGAGAAGGCGGCAGAGGTCTTCTGCCCTGCCTGAGACAGTGTTTCCTGAGTCTTCTTGTACCTGTGAGAGGAAGAATAAAGAATCTTAGTAAGAATGTGATGAGAACTGTCCAGCAGGGGAAGCTACAGAGACAACTCAGCACTTCTTTCACTGTTCAGTGTGAGAAACTGAGATTTCTGGGTATTTACAGCAGCTTCACTTTTAGAAACACCTCCACAAACAACGCTGAGGCTACAGTGGCCGGTACCACACATCTCAGCATCCTCTCTCAAACCCAGCCCGCAACCAGGTCACAGCTCTACCACCTCTCAGCAAAGCAGCATGGGAGAAAACCATCAACAGTAACATGAATTTAAACAAGAAAATGTGAAAGCCGAGAACACTCACACTTCAGACTGGGCAATGTCATCCAGAGTGGCAGAGGCTGAGAGATATCTACAAACAAACAGGGTCAACATAATAATACAAGCATGATTAAAACAGAGCTGAACACTGCATCACCTGTACTGTTTAAGTGAGTACACACCTGCATACCTCAACATATCCATTTACCTTCTCTCTGCATGTCCTGTACATTCACATCCAATCAGATCTAAACCAGTTATTACTAACTACAGCATTACAATATACACAGCTCATCATTATTTATACATTTATTATGAGTGTCAGCACAACACACTTACTGTACAGTCATTTAATCAATCAATCAATTAACTAATCATTAAAGATCAAAGGAGCAGTTACAGGCACAACCTCACACTGAGCAGAAAGCCAAAGCAGCATCAGCCTGAATCCCTGAGCATCAGCCGTGTTCTCTCACTTTACACAACAGTGAGCTGGGAAAGTTAAATACATCCTAAAATAATCCTGCTGTGAGCGTTTAAAACAGGCCGTCGCAATCTTTACACAACTCACCTGCTCATTACTTCACATCAGCAGTTATTTTCTACACTTTAGTCTCACATTCTTATGACTTTTAAATAAGAGAAATCAGGTCTTATAGAACACACACACACACACACACACACACACACCATCACACTGTGCACTTGTGTAGATTTGATCTAGAGACTGAACACTAATCGCTCTGAACGAGCTGGACTGAAATATTCTGTTTACATGTGCACAACAGCACTGTTTACATTTCTCATCAGTACAACTACATATAAGGACGACTGTCACGTGACTTTGATAAGCCTGATGTGTCCAAATGAAACTGTACTGTAAGCTAAAGCTCAGTCAGAGTAGATCTGGATTTACTGTAAAGTCTTTGTTGTGTATTAGAGCTGCACTAACATTTCATCTAAAAAATGATTTTGGTGTCTGTAGCCTGGTCAGAGATCCACCACCCAAATAATACCTGCTCTGTAACTGTGTGATAAAGGGCACCTTTATGGTCAGTGGCCCTGAAACGCACAATTAGTGAATGTGTAGTTAATGAACTGATAGCTTTTGTGTTACATTTTAAAATAAACAATAACATTGTTATTGTCACAATGATGAGAGCCATGAGCAAGAGAGCCTTATAGAGGCTAGTGTTGTAGCCATGTGTAAAGCTGCCTGTAAAGAAACATGTAAAGTTGCCTGTAAAGCCACGTGTAAAAGCTGCTTGTAAAGAGGCCTGTAAAAGCTGCATGTAAAGTTGCCTGTAAAGCTGCCTGTAAAAGCTGCTTGTAAAGTTGCCTGTAAAAGCTGCTTGTAAAGTTGCCTGTAAAGAAATGTGTAAAGTTGCCTGTAACGCCACATGTAAAAGCTGCTTGTAAAGTTGCCTGTAAAAGCTGCTTGTAAAGTTGCCTGTAAAAGCTGCTTGTAAAGTTGCCTGTAAAGCGGCATATAAAGTTGCCTGTAAAGAAACGTGTAAAGTTGCCTGTAACGCCACGTGTAAAAGCTGCTTGTAAAGTAGTATATAACGTTGCTTGTAAAGTAGTGTGTAAAGTTGCCTGTAAAGCTCAAGCACAGTCAGATACATTACACTGAAACACCAAATGCTCATCTCAGCACTTTCCTTAAGTCCTGACACCGACAGTAAACAACACAACCGCAGAGCAGCTCCACAGCTCCTAAACGCTCAGCATCAGCAGGACGGACTGTGTACTGAGACAGAAGTGGGAAATCTCTCACACACTCCTGAACACACAGTCTGACAGAAATGCTTCAAGTAGAAGTCATATTTACACATTTCTCCACTGAGCTGGAGTCTGGATAAACAGTCACTAACTCAACAGTCACCTAAAACCGGCCAGTCATTTCAGTGAACATACACAGTATAAATCACAGGCCAATCTTAACAGGTTTCGTTAACTTCAGCTCCAGTATCAGAACGCGTGATACTGGAGCTGGTATGAAAAGATTTCTACACATTTCTATGAGCTCAGGAATGCAAACAGAATAAAATATGTTTTATTAGTAAACAATGTTGGAGCGTACAGGAATCAGTCCCACATCAATGCATCAGATCGTTTGCTCACAGACACTTCAGACAGCAGCAGGGCTGGTAGAAGACTGATCTGACATCAGATTCCTCATCTTCCAAGGTGGCTGATGCAGCATTCAGCTACACAAGTTTGTTATTATTATTATTTAGTCATACTGCCTAAACCACACCCACTAATCTGACCTTCTGTAACATGTGGAAGATGCTGATATAGAGATAAAAATAATAATTAATGCGAGGCAATAATAATAATAATAATAATATCATCTCCGTCCTCTGAACATGCAAGTCCTGGAAGTTTATCTACAAGGCTGCCTGCAGATGTGCCTGTAAATGTGATCTTTTTTGGTTAATTGTTAAGAATAATTGGCTGATACTGATTAACTGGTCGATCACTGATATGGACTCGGTTCTGGTGTTCTTTTGATGGAAACGACTTGGATATTTTAGGTGACTATAGTCTTGGCTGATGGACCACATGTGAGGTTAAGTGGAGAAACTTCTTTATGAGACCAATTTCTGTATTTTGTGAGAATCTGGCTGTAGAGTACATAACCAGTGGGGTCAGAAAACACAAAGAGGAACTCTCCAGAACCAGAACTGGACACTTCTGCTGTAAACACAACGGTGCATTCTTATGTGGGAACCCAGTGGATTCACGTGCTTTGGAAAATACTGTGCTAGTCCACACCCTCCGTGTTTGGGAGCAATGCCAGTTTCTGAGTTTCTACCTTCAGTGAAGAAAAGAGTTTCATTCTTTATTTTAGTCTGAAATCTTTCTGCCCCAAACTAATGTACGTTTATTTATGTAAGACGAACGAAACTGTCCATATTTACAACCACACGATTAAAAAAAGGAAGCACTGCCTCAGGAAAAGGAGGAAGAGTGAAAAGTAGGCGAGCGCTGAAAGAAAAGCAGACATTCCTCATATTCAGTACAGAATTCAGCTGCCGCACCCCGTCTGACCCCAAAACAGAGCTTAGATTACACTTATGACAGAGAGGCTCACATCACAGTCCGTGAACTGAGCCTATGACAATGAAATCCTGTGAAAATCCAAACTGTGTGCATACGGTACCTCATGTTTACGAGGCTGCTGATGTTTTCACACTTAAGATTCACTGAGTGACACGAAACTGTCTACAAAAACTAAAACACTGCTGTTCCCGGGCTGAGCGAGCCGTGTCTGAAACGAGATGCTACATCAGAGCTACTAGCCTTCCTGAGAGATCTTCACCCACAGACACGGACTCTAGAACCGGGCTGTCAAACTGCACAGTTTGGTCTTCCTGGTCAAACACACCTGACTCAGCTCAGCAGGTTTAACTGCAGTGTCAGAGCAGAGAAGACGGTGAAGACTCTGTTGGAAGGGCTCAAACCTGCACTCATCACGTACATCTTTACTGATGTATAAATAACACACACTTCTACTCTACGTGCTTTAACATGTGAGTTAACAGCGACATGAGACTGAGCGTTTCTGAAGGTCTCTGAAGTGACATCTGAAAGGTGAAGCAAACTGTACTAATCATGAATCTGTCTCTTAAGGCAGGAAGAACTGGCTCCTGTGTACTGTGAGGTGAATTAAGACCCACATCCTAAAGCCAAATGTTTACAAAAGAAACGTGCTGTTGTTCAGGTACAGTTCAATGTCCTGTGAGAAATCAGAGGCTGCTGTAAATCTGCAGTGACCTCCAACATTTCCACCATCGCGTCCAGCCTCTGCATGAACCGAAGCATTTCATAACAATGTCAGAACAAAAATAAACACTGAGACATGCGGCCCACACCGCTGAAACTAACACAGGCTCATCTGCTTCAACGGAGGAATGAAGAAGAGGAGGCAAAAATATCTGAGGCAGGCGGTGAGTCAGTGCGTCAGACGCCCACGACTACAAGAGCATCACACAGGGGCTTTGTTTCACGCAGCTGTGGAGGGTTTGGTAACAGGCCGTCACTGCCGGAGCGTAAAGGCTCTGAGAGTGAGGTGAGCAGCACCACACGGACACGGTCAGAGACTCCAGAACAGCAAACACGGTGCAGAGAGACCCGATAAAGCCACATCAGCACCCCAAACCGGGCTTAAGCAACTCTCACTCCATCACACACACAGCAGACTCAACACCCGACACGTCACTCATTAGTGTGATGTAACACCACACTTACACACACTCTGCTGGAACAGAAGTTTACCTCTGAACATGCGTCTGTACCACCGCACGACAGTCTGAGCACTATTACACAACTACACGCTGGTGAGAGGAACACGAGCACCAACTACACCAAACCATCCACAGACTCACAGCCTGTCATCTTCTCAGTCCAGCGGCCCAGTTCCTCCCATGTTCTCACAAAGCTACACACACACCTGCTGCCCAAACCAGACCAGAACTCAGGACACCTCTACAAACAGAGCGCTGGGGGCCTGTACCGGACCAGTGACGTAATAATCTACACTGTGAGCCTGATCAGACTGTGCTGAACGCACCTCTCTGAGGACAGAAGCAGGTCTTATTCACTGTCACTCTGAAAAAACATCAATGATTAAAAATAAAGAACTTTTATTCTGTAAACTTACAGTCATACAGCAAAGAATCTCATCAGCGTGGCTTAGAGCTCAGGAGCTGGCCAATCAGTCACATGATCAGTAGTGTTGGCACTGTGGGCACTGCTGGGCATCTCCATAAAGCTTGTGAGCAGATGGAAGCATGAAGTGCTGTAAAATCTGCTGGTAGGTGTTGACTTTGGACCAACAGCAGCAGCTCAAAGCATCACAGACTGCAGAACCTGCACACTGGACTTCAGACAGACTGGACTGTGTGTCTCAGACTCTAGGAGCTGATTTACTAATGAAATGTAAACAGAGGACTTTGTACTGAGTCACAGTCCAGTTCTGGTTCTGTTCAGTCCAGTTCTGATGTTGTCTCTGGGTCAGGAGTGATTCATTAACAGTGGATTACTGACTTTATGAGCTGTAAGCTGAAGAATGTGTAATAAATATTAAAGAGTTGATGTGATTTACACACTTGGACCACTCAGACGTGCTGTGGCTGGGATGTATGTTAAACTGTCAGTCAGGGTCAGTCAGAGGTGACTTCTTTTTCCTCAAAGTGGCAGATCTCAGTGAAAAGTGAGGAGTCTGCATCTCTGTACAGCATAAACCTGACTTACTCAAACCACCAAACCACCAATCAGAACAACCCACCGGCTCAGCGAGCCGGAGGAGAGAAATCAGCTGTGACTCACACAGCGCTCTCATACACACAGCTGCCTATTCAACTCCTAAAACAGCACTCCAAGCTTCTCACTGCAGACACGTCAGCCTCTCTGGTGCTTCAGTGCTTTTAGATGTGAATCCTGACTGTGTGAGAGCTGATAAAGCAACAGGAAGGCTGTGAGTTAGCCAGGACAGCGCTGTGCTGGAAGCTTCTAATGCACTGCAAGAGGTGAAGGAACAGCTGCTACAAAGCCCTGATCAGACGCATTAGTCCTGAAATCTCAACCTTCAATCTGACACATAGCTTATATCTCCACTCAGGACCCCCCACAGAGCAGCTGAGAGATTCTCTGTGACACTGGCGTGGTGGTGGTGTGTTAGTGTGTCAGAGCTGTTGATGTTTTAAAACACCTCAGTGTCACTACAGGAGTCACCAGTGAAGGACCAGAGCACCAACACACACTGTGCTGAGCTGCTGTCTCTGACTTTACATCTACAAGACCAACAAGGCAGGTGTGTCTAATAGAGGACAGTGAGTGACACAGCAGCTCTAACACACCACCACCACATCAGTGTCACTGAGAATGATCCTCCTGCTCTGTGGGTGTTCTGATTACTGAAGAACAGACTGAACAGAGAAACTGATGGACTACAGTCTGTAAAAGTGCTCCGTGGAGCTGAAATAGAAACTGAGTGCAGATACGAGCTGTGTGAGTGAAGGTGTTTAACATTTTAATTTATTTAAAAAATGAAGAAAAAATGAAAATAATTATAAGTGATCAAATTCATGCAGTTGAGCGTTTGGATTAATGCATCTTCACGCCTGCAGTACAGGGCTCAGTCTAAACCCACTACAACCCGTAAACCAGTCACACAGTGTGTGAGCCAGAAGGTGACTTGTGAGGAGATCTACGTACGCGTTTGAGGTCTGGACGTCCTGCCAGCCTTTGCTGATGTTCTGTTTGAGCTCGCTCAGGGGGCTGAGGCCCAGTTTGCGCTTCAGTTCTGAAGCGTGCCGCTCTTTGGCCAGCAGCACTTGTCGTAAGGTCTGAATCTCTTCCTCCACCTGAGAGGAGGAGGAGGATGATGATTAGAAGGTGAAGTTACAGCAGAGGCAGATCTGCAGCAGTTTGTGATGATATAATGTGCAGAGGCTGCATGTTACTGTTACAGCTGTTTCTGTGTTGTTTACCTTGGTCAGCTCGGTCCTCAGTTCCTCAGCCTCCTCCTCTGTGAGCCCCGGGGGGAGCGTTATGGGGGTGACACCAGATGCACCTCTCTCTGCTGACATATCTGACAGAGAATCAGAGCCCAGGCCTTTATTTGGAGAGTTCAGATTGATGTCTGTGAGGAAAAAAGAAAAAGAGAGAAAATATTCTCAATAACTTATTAAACAGTAATTAGTACTGATAACAGAGCTGTGTGTATAAGAGCCTGTCGATAAAATATCATGATACTTCCGCTATAATATACTGTGATATTTTAAATCTAATTTTAGTAAAGCTATCAGCAGTGCATCCTTACACTACTTGTTTCTGTTGGAATAGAAGAGTCTAATGGATGCAGACATAACACTGTCATCTACCAACACTACCAATCTTTACATGTAAACTATTCATTACAAATTCATACTGTTTTCTCTTTTTGAGAATATATCACAAAATATAGTATTGCAATACTGAAGTACAGTCCTAATATATAAATATTACTTACCAGTTATGCAGGTGATTTCTATTTATATATGCAAATACTGTACCTTTTTATAACCAAATATAAAACGAGTAAATCTGAAAGATTTTTCAGATCAAGTTTATCAGTCATGTCTTCATCTGCCTGTAGAGTGGTGATACTGACACTAGGGGGAGCTCTAACATTGTTCTACAGCAGCTACACTGATAAGACTGTAGAGTGGTGATATACTATAGTGTGCTATATAATATAATATACTCTATTATAGTGCAGTAAACAACAATGAAGTATATGATGATAAGCACCTACAGCTGAAATGCACATAAAAATGTCAACAAACACAAATCTGAAATTTAGGGTTTATAAGTATCTGTGCATTTGTACTAGTAATTCAGTCTGCAGAAGAAACCCAAGTAAATACCCTAAAAGACAAGACAAATATTTATCATTCCCTTCAGCTGAACTCCTACTACAATTCACCCACAGACGTAATTCAGCTCTGCACACAGAGGCTCTGTTCTGCACAGCTCAGTGAGGTGCAGTGTTACAGGACAGTCCTGAGTGTGCACATTTAGAAAACAGCAGTAAGTGCTTAAATGACAGGCTGAAAGCTTTCTAAAAGCCTCCGGCTGCTCCTGACCAAGTCAGACTGTGCAACAGGCTCAGTATAAACACCTAACATACCTACAGTCCCGACTGGGTACAGGGTCAAGTTCTGACCTTTACTGACAAACTGACCAAGTCACACCTTCAGTGACAAATATAGAATAATATAATAGATTATTCTATATCATATATGCATATATAAGCTCCCCACACACACAAAAAAAGTCCATTTAAGGTGGTAGAAACTTCATCACCAGTAACACTAACACCATCATTAATACTAACAATAACAATGTCATTAACAGTAACACTAAGACTGTCATTAACACTAACAATAACAATGTCATTAACAATAACAGTGTAATTTTCACTAACCCTAAGGCTGTGTATAAAACATAAGCCCTGTTGCCTACTCAGGCTGCCTTCTGCAGGAATGCATGAAGTCGTGTCTCAAATCTAATGATTACACACAGGTCCGCATTTTAAAGATCTGCTTGTGGCGATGCAGTAAGAGTTAGGAACAAGCTGTGTGTATTCTGTCAGTGTACTGAATGTACTTTAAACATGACTCTGTTAAAAATGTCTTCATCTCAGTGCTGCATCCTAAAACACCTACTTAGGCAGCAACGGGCCAAGTCACCTGGCTCCAGGTTTGAGACACAGCCTATAACAGAACCTGCGATTGTGAGCAGCTCTGTGCAGTAACTTGATATCTAACCCAGCACCACACAAACACAAAACACACACACACACACACACACACACACACACACACACACACACACACACACACACACACACACACACACACACACACACAACGTACTTCTCCTTACAGACAACAGAGAGAAAGCTGTGAGAAATAAAGTCACAGGAGGTTAAAAACAGAGAAACAGTGGAGTCCGGCCTGTGTTTACCTTGACTTGCGGAGTCCATGTCGAAGCGTTTTCTCTTCAAATCCTCACAAATTCTGACTGTCAGCTCGAGTCTCAGTACAGCACAAACATAAACCAGAGCTCAACACTAAAGTCCTCGTCTTTAACACATGAAAAGTCCAGTTTAAACAACAAACTCAGCAGAAACTGCACACACACACAAACACCTCAGCTCCACTGACTCCACCCTGTTTCCGGACACTGACTCCGCCCTACTTCCGGCGCAGATAGATGACGTGGTGTGCGTTTGTTGTTTGTATGAAATGGTCCACTTGTTTACTTATTTACTGATCACTAATCACAGTGTTCTACATTAAACACTATATACGGGAGACAAGAGCGGAAATTCTGACACACCAGAAACAAATCATCCTGACTTTTTCAGCATGTAAACAACCCAGAACATCAACAACAGAGACGACTAACATCAACAAATAAATACACGTCATACTTATATCTTTCCATATATCAATTAAAATATTGAATAAAACACCAATAATAATTATAATAATATGTAATATTACATTTATACACAATTGTCACTCTGGTGGATTCTTCTGCCATCCTTACATTTTGTTGGCCTGTAAGTATTGTTTATTTTAAATGTATTTATTGATTTTTATATTAAGCATGGAGACAACACCATCTCAAAAACGTGAAGCAAACGCAGGTCCAGCGCACCTGCTGATTGGCTGCAGTAGCTTCGCCCATTCCCATGTGTTTCTGTGACAGAACAGTTCAATTCCAACATCACTCTTCTTTTCTAAACAGTGTTCTGTGTAATTATACACACACGGTCCTTATTATGTACCAAATACAAAAACAAATCAGTTTGGGATAACGTTGTTTTCCAACAGCAGACATGTACAAAAATTGTGTTATTTACACTGTTTGTATGTTCAGTTCTGATGAAATAATAATAATAATAATCACATCTTTATTGTGTCTATTCCACAAAGCAGGATTTAGCCAGGTAACTTAAGCCCAAACTCAAACTCTAACAGGAAAACAGCAGCAGGACGCTCCTATTGAACAAGCTTCAGTGTTGACCTTAAACTATCTGCCTAAGACATCCTGCTTTGTGGACACCCCAGGCTGTTAAAAACAATGCAAACAAGTGGTTCAACACATTTATTTTGTGGCTGTAGGTTAATATAATCACTGGATATATACAGAACTTCAGGTTTACTTCACTATTAATTAGTATTACATTAATATCTCTGCTATCATTATTTCTAATACATTAAATTAATACACAGAGTCAGAAACCATCTGAAACAACTGAAAACATGATCTACTTTCAAACTGCAAAAGCACAAAAGCATGTGACAACTAAATCATTTAAACCACTACCAGTGTACAGTCACTGGCCACTTCATTAGGTACACATACCCTGTATCTTCACTCAGCTGCTCTGAGCATACATACCTCTCTACAGACTGTAGTCTCTGTTTCTCTGTATACTTTAACCTATTCTTCAATTTTCAGGACCCCCCACAGAGCAGGTGGATCATTCTCAGTGACACTGATGTGGTGGTGGTGTGTTAGTGTGTGTCAGAGCTGCCAATGTTTATAAACACCTCAGTGTCACTACTGGAGTCAACAGCATCAGGACTAGAGGACCAACACACACTGTGCTGAACTGCTGTCAAACTGTGCTGAGCTGCTGTCTCTGACTTTACATCTACGAGACCCAACAAGGCAGGTGTGTCTAATAGAGGACAGTGAGTGACACAGTGTTTAACATCTCCAACAGCTCTAACACACCACCACCACATCGGTGTCACTGAGAATGATACACCTGCTCTGTGATGGGCCTGACTATTGAAAGTATACAGGTATGTGTGCCTAATGAAGTGGACAGTGAATGTCAGCTGCACTAAGTTGATGCTGTGTGCTGCAATATAACAACAAACAGGTTAAACAGGAAAAAGCTTAAGACTTCACCATTATTTACTAAAAGCTGGTGATAAAATCACAGCAGCAGAAGTGACCGGGCCTCTGGGTGATGCTTTGTTTTGAGCTGAAGCCAAACCCACAATCAGCTTTACAGAAGGCTGGACCAAAATGGCTCTTGGGCCCCAGAGCTTCTCAGAGTGATCATCACTTCTTCTTGGCGAGAGGGTTCAGCCAGGAGAAGGAGAAGCTGAGACGGGCCGACTCACTGGTGACAGCTGGAGAGCTGGACCCCACCACCGAGCTCTCAGCATCCGCAGTCTGCAGAAACAGAATAACAGACGTATCTTTACTGTCCATCTCAGTGCTGCTCTTAGGCCGTTCTGCCAGTGATTGACTGATATGGGTTTTTCAGTGGCTGACGCCGATATAATCTGGTCTTGTTGTTGGTCTTGGCTCAGCTCTATGGGTCTTAATATCAATTATCCTTCACTTTAACCTTTAACCTAATCCCTCACACACAGTTCTACTGATGATATAGTTCTCTGGCTACAGCTGGGTCGGTTTGGGCCCAAAATAGAAATGACATTCAGACATTTCACACAGTATTTGGGTCACAAACATAACTACTATAGCTGGGTCAGTTTTGACCAGCAATACAATCACCATTACCAGAACTGATCTTGGGTCATATTTGGTCCAGAACTGTCTGCTATGTGAAGAAAAGTTAACTAAGAATGTTCAGAAGACTACACAGCACCACTTATGGCCCAAAGACCAAACTGATGGACCGGGACCGCTGGCGGGCTTGTGAATGAAAGTCTCTTCACTTCCAGACAAGAATTACTTCTAGAAGTCAATGCAGGTCCTTCACAGGCAGTTACTATAGAGCACTAGTGTCCTCAAACTGGCACGAAAAACTGTTTTATGTCCTAAAGAGATCTACCAGCTGAAATGTTTATGACTGTGAGTTTGTGGTGACAGACCTGACATGTCCACTCAAAGTCAGATTCACGTCAATGATGCTAGAAATAAAGCACAAAGCAGTTCTTGGTTAATGTCAGTAATGTATTAGACTGGTACCTGAAGGCAGAACTTCCCAGCAGTACTATGTGCCTAGGAGGCACTGAATGTTCCCCCAAACCCTCTGCAGGATGACCAAAAGTGTCAGGACGTAAAAGGCAAGGGTGATGGCCTGGGGAGAGATGGAGGTGAAGATGGAGAGAAGCAGACAGAAATGTGGAAAAACAACGATTACGGATCAAAGTGAAGGAATCTACATACAGCCAGTCAACCCGGCTGACCTGAAGCTGTGATACGTTTAAAGACAAAAAGTTATCTTTTGTTCATAATTTAATATAAAAACTCATATTTTATACTTCTGACACATAAAGTGACACAGTGACAGTGTCTCTGCTGATCAGTGTGACTGACAGCTCAGTGTGACTGACAGCTCAGATGATGATAATCTGTGATGGTGATGGTGAGTAAATGACTATAAACAGTATAAACACTGTGTGTCTCTCAGAGCTACAGCTGCCACATTCCTAATATCAGCACTCCTGAACCAGAGACATCAGAACTGGACTCAGCAGAACCAGAACTGGACCTGAGTCATCATTTCATTAGTAAATCAGCTCCTAGAGTCTGAGACACACAGTCCAGTCTGTCTGAAGTCCAGTGTGCAGGTTCTGTAGTCTGTGATGGTTTGAGCTGCTGCTGTTGGTCCAAAGTCAACACCTACCAGCAGATTTTACAGCACTTCATGCTTCCATCTGCTCACAAGCTTTATGGAGATGCCCAGCAGCTGCTCACAGTGCCAACACTACTACTGCCCATCATATGACTGTGACTGAGCTGTAAGTCAGACTGAGCAGCATTCAGACTGTAAATGAGTGACTTTCTGTGTAATAAATATAAAATATGAGAGTCGTTTGTGAATGACTTTAATAAA
>BRDA01006190.1:46958-65300 GCA_036984385.1 Crenuchus spilurus
AAAAAAAAAAAAAAAAAAAAAAAAAAAAAAAAAATAACGATAATAATATAAAGGTGAGTAAATAAATATATAAATAAATAAATACATAAAGAAATGTGTTGTAACACAAAAACATAAAAATGTATACATACTAAAAACTGACAAATGACGAATACAGACGATATTACACAGTCCACACACACTACAGAATGACAAATACAGTGTATGTAAGGAGACAACTCAAGTATCATTCACTCCCAGTAAGAGTCGCAAACCTAATTTGACCTAAACTTTCTACAAGAGACAAGAGAATTTCCGGAGTTTCTCAGAATAACTTGTCATTCACAGACGACCTGACAGATCAGCAGCGACATGTACACGTCACAACGAGTCATGTCTGTCTGACAAACACACGTGTCCCACTCACTCCGCCGACTGACGCCTGGCCACCTCTGCAATCTCCTACCTATACTCACATACAAAAAAAAAAAAAAAAAAAAAAAAAAAAAAAAAAAAAAAAAAAAATAATAATAATAATAGTAATAGTAATAATAATAATAATAATAGTAATAATATATATAAAAAATAGATAAACATTTATAACTATAGATAATCCAAACAAAATAAAAAAATGATAACTAAAATAAATAAAAGAGCATAAAACACACAAAACTACATACAAACGAAGTGACAGTTAAAATAAAAACAAAAACAGCTGCATGTAAATATCTGTAAATAAAAGAATTTAACATTTGATCAAAAGCTAAAAAGAGAAAAAGTTTTTTTAAGTTTTAACTTTTAAATCCAGTCAAATAAAAGCTGGAGGAGCTCAGAGGTCTGAATGACTTTACCTGCAGAAATGCTGCCATCTCTGACTCCTCCATGGCATTTAAAGCTGTCTGCATCAGCTTTGAGTTGGTCTCTACATACTCGCTGTAGGTTTGGACCAAGCTTTGGGCCCAGCCAGTCTTCTGGTCCTGCTCGGCTGTGATCTGCTCAACCATAGTCTTCCGCCTCTCTTCCAGGACAGCAGTCATACGGTCAAACTTCTCACACAGCATCTGCTTCTGGTTCCGGCTGTTCTCCTGTTTTATAACAAACATTTTATCATCACATCCACCTGAATGTTCAGTCACAGTCCAGACGTTCTGTTGGCTGAGCATGAACACAGGACTTCAGTGCTGAGCTTAAGTTTAAGTCTGAGATGAAAGTGTTGATGGAGACTCTTCAGATTTGATGGATTTCTGTCTTCAGTCAGACTGACATCATCAGACAGTTTCAGCACTCCTACAATATCTCTCAGCCAATCAGATTGTGGGGGCGGGGCTAACTGTGGTATAATATGACTGATAACTGATTAAAAGCTTTAATGTGGAGTTTCAGTAAATGACTATAAAAGGCTCTGAGTGTGTCAGTTTCTAATGTTTTACATCCTGAAGCTTAAAGCAGGGGCACCGAAGTTCAGTCAGACCTCCAGATTCCTGCAGATTTCCTCCAGATCACTTATGCAGGCCTGGACACGCTCGTTAGTGACAACCAGAGAAGCGATGCCATCACTGAGTTCAGCCTAGAAGATGAGAAGCACATCAGTGAACGTGTTCCACAGCGTAAGTGTAGCTCATCTCTGGTCGGCTTTACCTTCTGCTGCTGGTAAACTTCAGGTAAAGGAGACACCTGACAGGTGCTGTGAGCCCCAAACACTTTACACAGCGAGCAGGTGGGCGTCTGGCATGTGATGCAGTAAATGTTCAGCTTTTCTCCTTCATGCTCCTCACAGGTGATCGGTGTCAGGGGTTTCGGTGGAGGTCTGAAGCTGGAGACACAAACAATTACTACAGTGACACTGATGTGGTGGTGGTGTGTTAGTGTGATGTTTTTAAACTCCTCAGTGTCACTACAGGAGTCACCAGTGAAGGACCAGAGGACCAACACACACTGTGCTGAGCTGCTGTCTCTCACTTTACATCTACAAGACCAACAAGGCAGGTGTGTCTAATAGAGGACAGTGAGTGACACAGCAGCTCTAACACACCACCACCACATCAGTGTCACTGAGAAAGATCCTCCTGCTCTGTGGGGGGTCCTGACTATTGAAGAACAGACTGAACAGAGAATCAGAGACTACAGTCTGTAAGTGCACCTGTAGGCACACGGAGGTGGTTTTAATGTTATGGCTGATGGTGTAATGTTCTCACCTTGCAGACTCTTGTTTGTAGACATCGATGATGTTCTCCACGAGCAGGTTCCGCTGGAGCCCGTAAACACCGTGACGGTCCAAGACGACTTCATGTCGACAAGATGGACAGCGAAAGCGACCTCCGATCCCGACCTGGAACAGAGACGGCTACAATCCCTCACTTAGCATGCTGGACAAAAGTATTGGGACACCTACAGATTCATATCTCAGGGCTGTTAAAGAGGTTATTCTGCTTTAACTGGAGTCTCTACTGTCCAGTCAGGATTTGATTGTATTCAGCTGACAACGTCAGGATGTCAACCTCATCCCCACCTTTCCAACTCGTGGATGGAGCAGAGAACACAGTTCCACCACGCTGGGGGTCTTTATACTCCTGTAGCCCACACCTACAGGGCCTATACGAGCTGTGCCAGCTGAATGTGTTCAGAAGAAGTGTCACAAACCTTTGGACACACAGTCATATCAGAACCAGCCCTGGGTTGGTGTTACAGATGTAATAAGTGAGCACAGTCAGGTGTATCAGAGAGTAAAACATCATCATGTGTAAAGGATGTGACTGGTGCTGATGATAATAGTGTAGCTGTGAAACATGGTGGAGGTCGTATCTCACACACCACTGACTGTGATGTTCTAGAGCTGCTGTAGTGAAGCGGTACTGAGACTGGACTTCTGGTACACAGAATGATAACAGTGGTGCCGCACGAGCCACTGAAGCCAACAAAGCTGGTACCTCAGATGCTTGGTCATAATATTCTGCTCTAACTGTGCAGTACCGACGCAGGACTGTGATGAAAACAGTGATGGTATGATTTGAGTTGGGCTGCTTGGTTGGACTAACGACGATGTGCACCAGTATGGAGAGCTGTGACCTCTGACCCCGGACAGGATAGTCTTACTCTGGACCTTCAGCTCAGTGTTGCCAGATCTCGCAATAGAAACAAGCAACCAGCTCTATGAAAACAAGCCCAAAATAAGCCCACCTGGCAACCCAGCACATTCTGTAAAACAGAGGCTTTTAAACAGTATAAAGGTAAATATTTATTATGACATCATACATAAACAACACAAACATTATGCTAAACTCTTTTAATATAAAACATTTAACTTAAATCATTTAATACATTATTTAAAAAACTTAAATTCTTTGAATAACAAAATCTTTTAAGTTCTGATCAAAAGAAAAGTGCGTTTTGCATCTCCCATCTGAGGTCGGAGCCATTCTTCAGTGTGCTCTCTTTTTCCCACTCTTTATTATATTTTTTACATATTTTCTCCACTTACTCGAGCTCAGTCTTATGCTGACTCGTCACTCTGGGCTGGTCCTGGCTGCCTGCTGTGTGTGTGTGTGTTTGGGTGTGTGTGTGTGTGACTGGTCAACTTGGGCGGAGTGATAAACAGAAGACAGGGGCTTGGAAGGGACAAATCACTTGTCTTTTGGTTTCTTATGGGGAGCTGAGAGATAATCAAAGAGTTTCATTGGAAAGAAAGACAAGCCCAAATAAGCGACATCAAGTTCAAAAACAAGCCCAAAAAACCACAACCCGCCACTCACGAGATTTGCAGACGACTTTAGAAAAAAACAAGCCCAAAGTCGCTTATAATACGCAGACTTGGCAACACTGCTTTAGCTGCCTCTGCTTTAGGTTCCTGTTACTAAGCAGAAATAAAACAGACCCCCCTGTGTCCAGACTTCTGACCCATCTCTGATAAAGAAGAATATCCTCAGACTCCTGTAAACCAGAGTCCAGCGCTGCTTCTCCTGTGCCTCTGAGGGTGAGACAGGCTGTGACGGGAGAGTGAAATGGACACAGTGGACGTCCTGAAATAGTTCTGCTCTTTAAAAGACTTCAGCAGCTGAGACACGTGTGTCCAGAGGAAATCAGAGTCCTGCTCAGAGCAGAGCTGCCCAGTGCCAGTCCGGCAGTGACTTCCCTGCTCACTTGCTTGGTACTCGTTCAAACGCTTGAGCACAAGCAGGTGTGTTAGAGCTGGAAAGGTTCTAGCTTTAGAGCTCACAACAGCCTTCACAGGTTATTACACGTCTCACACCACAAACCTAAAGGTCTAAAGTCTCTGCAGGACAGAAACACTAAATGTTGATGATTTTTGGTAAAAGACGCTCAAATGATCAGGAGAGGTGTGATTAGTAATATAGTAACACAAGCTTACAGGTCACTAGTGCAGCTTTGAGGACGTCACAGACTGTGGTCACTACAGTGGACATGATCAGATACAGGGGTTAGACAAACTGAAACAGCTGGTTTTAGAGCACAATAATTTATTAGTAGGTGTTGGGCCTCCTTTTACAGCCAATACAGCGTCAGTTTGTCTTGGGAATGACATATACAAGTCCTGCACAGTGGTCAGAGGGATTTTAAGCCATTCTTCTTGCAGGATAGTGGTCAGGTCACTACGTGATGCTGATGGAGGAAACCGTTTCCTGTCTGAACGTTTTCTCAGAAGAATATTCAGCTGTTTACATGTAAAATCCTGAGATAAACACATTCACGCTGTATATAATTACATTTAAAGCCTTTAGATGGGAAATACTGCTCTCTGATTGGCTGGCAGGTGTGTTAGTTCAGTATAACAGCACACCTGTGAAAGGTGACCGTCTCTGTTCATCTCTGCACATAAACACACTCAGAGGTCTAAATGTGGTTTAAAACAGGATAACGAGCTTAACGAGGTGTCTCGTTATACCTCATTAATGGAGTTCTCTGCCTTGACCTTGTACATTAATTTTGTATAGCTGGAGGTCATGATCCCACCTGAGACTGTAGGTGAGAGTGGGTCGGTCCAGTACTGTAAGGAATGAAGGTTCTGTACACAGTCAGTACTGACTCATTAGTGCCTGTTTGTGTGTTTGATCTCACTGAGGCAGCTGCTACATGCCAGTTAATCATCACAGCAGCAGTGCAGGAGTGTCTGATAACAACCTGAGCAGCTTTGTGTCCACACAAGTGAACTCCATCACCATATAAGCACAGTAATGTAATGGCAAAATATTATGACCACCTGCCATACTTGGCTCAGAGTGTTGACTCCGTGCTGATCTCTGACACTGTTCTGTTCATTAACTGGTTAACTGGTCCACTGGCATCAATGGCATGTGGGGCACTACTGTTATCATTCTGTGTACCAGAAGTCCAGTCTCAGTACAGCTTCACTACAGCAGTTCTACAACATCCCACAGTCAGTGGTTCTGAGATACGACCTCCACCATGTTTCACCTGGTACACTATTATCATCAGCACCAGTCACATCACTTTACACATGATGATGTTTTACACTCTGATACACCTGACTGTGCTCACTTGTGACATCCCGGACCAAACCAGGGGTGGTCATAATGTTCTGGTATGAAGCTGTATTGCTACATACATGCACATGTTTGAAAACTCAGTAAACATGCAGATCCCAAACAGGTGTGAGGTCTCTAAACTCATGAACGCTGTCTAATCACTGCAGGGTATAAATAGTGTTTGTCCTACATTTGCTCTCTTTGAGCTGTTTAATCTCTCACGAGACAGACAAGAGACACGGATCCACATGTGGAGCCTGAGAGTCACTCACACGGACATCTGAACTACCTCCATCTAAAACTGGGATTTACTCACAATCCTTTATCAGACAAAAATATAGGTACAGCCTCTGTGACTGCAGAACATTTAATAAAAAAACATTTAATCAACATTTAAACATTATTATAATTATTATTACTATATTATTATTAGTATATTATTATTATTATTATTATTATTATATTATTATTATTACTATACTATTATTATTATTATTATTATTATTATTATTATTACTACTACTATTATTATATATTTATTATCATTATTATTATTATTATTATTATTATTATTATTATTATTAATATATTAATACTATACTATTATTATTATTACTATTATTATATATTTATTATCATTATTATTATTATTATTATTATTACTATATTATGATTATATTATTATTATTATATTGTTGTTGTTGTTATTATTATATTATTCTATATATTCTAACGTTCTGAAATGTTTGTAAGTGAAGGAGGAGGTCAGGAGACTGAAGGTCCAGAGGGTCTGATACATCTCACAGGGTATAAATGGTATGAAGGGTTAAAGTAGGAATCCAAAAAGCCCCAAAGTGCTCAGTTAGTTCTCTTACAAACGATCTTGTCTGCAGTTGTGAGGACGTGATTTGAGCTGATTGAAAATCTAACAGCGGAGTTATTTTGGGCTCCAGCGTGAGATGTGCAAATGTATTTTGTACATTTTTGTACTTTGAATTCATTCAGAACGACTCGTGTGTGATGTTTATTCAGACTCACTTTTGACAGTATTGTTGCACCTCCGCGCAGTAACCACGGCAACACGGCCCAAGGTCTGAGAAACTGAACATGTGACCAAAGTCCAAAATAACTACTTCATTTCATTTTTTACATCAACAGCTCAGACTTCACAAAAACACTCACTATTACCACCACGGCAGTGGTGCAACAACACTGCCAAACGTTTACAGCCCAAAATTAACCCCTCACCTCTTTACAGCATCTCTTCCTTCTTCTCTAAGCCCCACCCTAAAGGGGAGGAGTCCTATAACAGCTGAACCTCTCTTCTATGTTCTGACTCTTCTGAGCTGCTAATTAAAGATTCTGCTTCATGTGTCACATCTTCAGTTACTATAAGTGTTGATGTTTGAGTCCCAAACAAATAGAACTGAGCTCTCAGCTTCTGTCCTGCTGAAGCACATCATGTCCCTTTAGTGCTGCGCAGCCTGAAACAAATAATTTCTGAGAAAAGCTCCTAAATGTTTAGTGTTCAGAAGTAAATTATAAACAATAAAACACCGTTTGTACAGACTGAAGCGTTCTTTTACCAAAAATGTCTTTATTTCATGTTGTTTCTGCATAAAAGCTGAAATTAAGCAGAAAACTATTTACACCAAAATAACAGCTTGTTTAGGCTCCTCTGCCCAAACCTACTGACCTGACTTGGTGAACATGGGCGACAGCTGGGCACAGAACTTACCCTGTAGAGCTCGTTGGCACACTTGCGGCAGAGGTTGTGCTGGCAGGGCAGTATGACCACAGGTTTGGTGAACACCTCCAGGCAGATGGGGCAGATAAGCTGCTTCTCCAGAGTGTCCAGCGACACGTCCTTCTGAAAGGAGCTCAGATCTAGTGGAAGAGACATGATGGTTCCCCTCCAGCTTCCCAAAACCCACCGAAGCTCTGAAATCTACTGATTAACCATCGTCAGCATTCTGACCTCCCTCCACTTTCATTTCTCTGTTGCTTTGCCGGCCAAGCTGTGTGTGTGTGTGTGTGTGTGGAGGTGTCTGGTTACTAGCCCCCTTCTGTTTCTGTCCCCCATAGGTCAGCACTGCCCATATCAGGTCCGCAGAACCCTGGCAAACAACATTTCTTACTCCTGTTACTTCAATCATTCATATCCACAGCCTGGAGTCAAACACACTGGGACTGTTTCCCAGACAGGGATTAAGTCTAGTCCTGGACTACACAGCCTTTTGACTGGAGATTTTACACTGCAAAGAAGATGCAGACCAAGTCTAAGCTTAATCTTGGTCCAAAAACATATATATAGTACACTGCATCTGCACACGTCCAGCTCCAATCACCAACACACTCCGTGTTCATGTCCCGTCACCGCAGGTTTAACTTTATCAGTAAATGATGCAGAATAAACTACACACACTATTAAAGTCATGTTTACACATCATTCAGTCACTGCAGTCACTGATTACATCACATATACACTGAACCTAAAGCTCAGAAAACTCGTTTTCACTGTTTTTATCCTTTTATTTCAGTGTATGAGCAGCTACAACCCAAATAACCTCAACCTGTCACTCAGAACTGGGCTCCTCCTATTAAACAGTAAGGGTGGTGATTAGATTTAACTCCGCCCACATCTGAGTAGCTGCACCTGCAGCTTGATAGCTCAGCTACGTGACTTTGATTTTGTGAGAGAACAGAGCCTGTAGGTGTGTGATGACCACCTGCTGTTAAAACTGGGCCTCTGATTTCTGTACCGATGTGTTTAAGTACAGATTATCATCACTAATTAAAGGTCAAACCTTCATTAAAGGTAGAATATTACATCTAATAATTAGATCTGATGTAATAATGAACCACCTGAGGGAGCTGAGGATGTGCAACCTCCATCTGCTTACAGAAATACACTCGTCTGGTTCTCATCTAGAGCATCATTTCAAAATCAGGTCAAAACGTCGAGACCGGCTGTACTGTAAACATTTACTGAACAAATGTTTATAGATTAAGAAGACTTATTTCTCATTTGTATCTGAAGAGTACACTGCACGTGTGTGTGTGTGTGTGTGTGATGGTTTTGGTGTTAAAGGCACAGTATGTAGTTTCCAGCGACATCTAGTGGTTTAGTTTCCATATTGCAACCAACTGAAGACTTTTTCCACAGCCCCTCCCTTCCAAACACAAAGGAGTCTCTACGGTGGCCGTAAGGTGTCATAAATCTTTGATACTCCTGAACGTGATGTCCAATAGCAGCTTTAGAGCTAGTGATATGTGAAGTGGTAAGATTAATTTTAATGATAAATTTAGGAAATGTAATATGTAAAATGATCAGAGCTACAATGCAGATGAAACATATTTCCTGCACTTCAGTAGTGCTATTGTAAACGTTAGCTGTTTTCTGTACAAAGTAATAAAGTAAACACATCAAACTGCTTCACTGTAGACAGATAATGCAGGCAGGATACACATTTTTCTCTAGTCAAGGTAAGCTTGCCATGCTCTGAAGAAGCACTTCAGCCGATAACAGTTCACACGAGCTCATATTAGCTAAGCTCGCTAACTAGCGCGCAGCTACGAATCTCCCATTCCACCTTAAATACTGCAGCAGTGTTCAGCTCCGATGCGCTACAATGTCCTGCAGCACCATTTAAGGTGGAATGGGAGAAAAACACTGTGCACACAAATATGAAGCGAAGCTTCATCATGTTTTCTTTTCTGTGACGATTGAAGTTGTTTTCTCTTCTTGACGAGCATAAGAATGTTCTGCCATCTTAACAAATAAACCAAAAAACCTTTATTCTTACTTCTCCTCTGTGTATTTCTTCTTACTGAGGTATAATGTTTATTTCTTCTTCTTCTCCTGTTTTATGTCAGCCAGCTTATTCTAAGGTCAAATAATCAAACGACTTCTTAGTTTATAATGATTAGATGTGTTTTTAATCATTTTTATTAGTGATTATATTAAATTCTGCTAAAAGATAACCCAAAATATTATATACTGTGCCTTTAATGTTCTAGTGTGTCTTAAATAACGAGAAACAAGAAACTTCAGAAACATTTATTATACAACAGTAAGACAACTGAGCCACATCTCTACATCAGAAACACTTTACACTCAGATTTCATCAAAGAATTCAGACATTTAGTCAAACTGCCACATCTGCGCCCACATCACTGCCAGCATCACTTATTAAAACATCATAAATGAAAGAGTTATGACTGTAAGACTATTTACAGCTCTTATATTATCTCTATAAGAACATCTGGAGATGACTGCATCACTTTCACACAGACAGGTGTGATCTGACGTTCTTCCACCGAGGAGACCAATCAAAGCTACAGACAGACAGAAAGAGGAAGTACAGACAGACGAGGAGTCCTGCGGTAATCAGATCTTTAGACTTAATCACTTCCTAATCAGATTACAAAGCCAGAAGGAAACGGTACACATTTCAATAAACTTCATTCAGATCACACACACACACACACACACCACACACACACAGATCACACACACACACCACACACACACAGATCACACACACACACACACCACACACACACACAGAGACAGATCACACACACACACACACACACACACACACACACACACACACACACACACACACACACACACAGACAGATCACACACACACAGATCACACACACACACACACACACACAGATCACACACACACACACACACTTCTTTAAGTAAATAAAGTGAAGATGCGTGGATGTGGACTCGTCCCGTCAGCCTTACAGAACAAAGCTGCTGAGTTAAATGATTAAACTGCGCTGATGAGCCACAACAGATGAAGCCAAAGAGCCAAAACATCTCAAACTGGAAGGTCTGAGTGATGTTCATGGTCAGTACTGACCTCCAGATCTTAATCTGAGCATCTCTCACCACTAGTCTAACCAAAAAGGTGCTGGTGCTGGTTCCCTTTTAAGAATGGACCCGTGTTTACAGTAGTTTCACTGGTTCTGTACACATTGCAGTTGGTCCCTAAACTGGAGAGAAAGACATACAGGAACACGCTCTTCTTCTGCAGAGTCAGGAGTCACTTCATCAGTCACAGAGTCACTGAGCTCAACACTCCAGTCACTTCATTCTAGTTCTCATTTCAGCACCGCAACATTTCAGCGCCGCAGCATTTCAGCGCCGCAGCATTTCAGCGCCGCAGCATTTCAGCGCCGTAACATTTCAGCGCCGCAGCATTTCAGCGCCGCAGCATTTCAGCGCCGCAACATTTCAGCGCCGCAGCATTTCAGCGCCGCAGCATTTCAGCGCCGCAACATTTCAGCGCCGTAACATTTCAGCGCCGCAACATTTCAGCGCCGCAACATTTCAGCGCCGCAACATTTCAGCGCCGCAACATTTCAGCGCCGTAACATTTCAGCACCGCAACATTTCAGCACCGCAACATTTCAGCACTGTAACATTTCAGCGCCGCAACATTTCAGCACCGCAGCATTTCAGCGCCGCAGCATTTCAGCGCCGTAACATTTCAGCGCCGCAACATTTCAGCACTGCAAAATTTCAGCACTGTTAGTTGAAGTGGTTGATATAGTTGTTGATGTTGAGGCAGAAATAACTGCAGTCCCTGAAAGTGCAGACGTACAGTCAGGATCTCAGTCCTGTAGTGTCTCACGCCGCTGCGGGACAACAGTCTCTGGCAGTTTTGGTCCAGTAGGATGTCGTGATGGTCTACACGTGTAGTTGTAAATAGTGAAAATGTGGTTAAACAGCTTTACTTGGTGACAAAAAGGCCCCGCCCTTCAGCATTACATCACGACTTAGCTGGTTCCAGTCTAGGCCCTGCTTAGAACTAATGCCAAGACATGACTGAAGTGCCGTCGAGTAAGGCACCTAATGCCCAGCTGCTCCCTGGTCACTGCACTGGGTTTAATGTGGAGGTCAAATTCTGGCCAATGATTGTACATTTTCACTTTCAGGATCCGCTGCTTGGTGACAGATACCACAGGACACTTTATAGAGTCCCTGACTCTGTTTTAGAGGCAGCAGTAATCACACTAGCACATTAGTCATAATGTTTTGGCTCATCAGTAGATTTAATCCACGTGGATGTTAAAATCAGCCAAACTGCATCACTTTTCGACTCTTTAATAAAAACATTACACACAAAGTGCCTCGAGAATGAGGTGTGTGTGTAATAACGCTGTGTTACAGATGAGAGGAAGAACCAAGCACGGCAGTAATGATAACACTGTTTACATTTACTCACACAGGCCTTCAAGTAACCTTCACTGCCCTAACCACACACACGCGCACACACACACACACACACACACTTAAAGGTGAGAAATGTCATCATATACCTCTGTTCTGGGATTAATTACATCACAAAATGTTTTGAGAATATTGCACATTACAGCTGGACAATATATCAGCGGTCGATATATTATTTGATATAAAGTGAAAAACTACATTTTCGGCCCCACACTACAATTATGGCTAATAATTCCACCCGATAGGTTTTTAGACCCAACAGCGCCCTCTGCTGGCCACTTTGCCACTTTCTGTGATGAGTTTAACATCACATTACACGATTTACAGTCAAACGCTTTGTGTTTTTGTTGGTATGACATCAGAACTGGTCCCAGTCAGCTGTTAACTGGTTATGAAACCCGAGTGTTCCCCATTAGTGCATCTGTAAATATCATCCGACAATCACTGACTGTGTGTTTCATTAAAAACTTACAGAGCAGAATTTGTCACATGACATAAGAATCTTGAATACTTTTTAATCCTGTATACACACATCTGACCCTTACACTGACTTTAAGGGTCATCAGTCAACTTATTTTAACCATTAAAATCACATCATTAGCAGGTAGCCGTCGTACATTTCTGTGCTAATAACCAGCATCATGTTAAAATCCTTCAGAAGTACCAGAATATCACAGAAAAAGTCCTTTTGTGCTCATAATTTCATTTAAAAAGGTAAACGGTTGTATATTTGACGTTTATTACACACAGAGACACATTTAAGACTCTGCTGATGCTGTTTAAACTTTTACTTTTGTACGAATAATAAAGGACTATCTGACTTATCTGATCTGCTCAGCAATGTTCCAACAGCGAGTGTAAAGGCTTCCCATGAAACGAGAGAAGAGGAACAGACTGACGTTTATTATCCCTCACAGGGACTAAATATGAGTGTCAGCGTTCAGCTTAATCAACAAAAAGACAAATCAGTCTTTCACAAACGCTTCACATCAGAGGAGGGCAGAGTGGGTGGAGTCAATGTATTGAGTGTGAATACTGAGTCTGAGTGTAATGTAATTCAAGTGTTATAAAACTGCTTGACTGACAGATACTATATTATTACAGGGAGTCCTCTCTGTTTCTTTACCCACATGACCCTGAATAACTGTGACACTGCTGAAGATCTGCTGATGAAGTGATTAAACTCAGTCTGCGTGTAAAAGTCTGACATGTATGATTACAGTGCAGGTAGACAGGTGTTCATTTCTGATGACTATTATCTGTGGCTGTAGGAGTGGAGGCCGGCGCCCGTCCAGCTGTCTCCATCAGTCACCTGTCACAGCAGTGAGACATTAAAGTCCTCAGTTATCCTCGTGGACACAGAACAGGATGCTGGTTATTTAACTCTGAGAGCTGTGCAGAGTTTAATGCATCAGTGCACAGTACAGGAGGAAGTGCAGACCACATGACCTCCTGATCAGAAGAACTGCATGCTGGACATTTTCAGCACATGTTGTGACATCAGACTGAGGTTTATTTTTTAAATCATCAGCAGATCTTCATTAGTATCAGTTATTCCCATCGTTTGGGTAAAGAAGTAAAGGGGACTCCCTGCAGAACTGATTGGAGACTCAGCAGTCTTTCAAAGTGATGATGACTAGCAGGAAAGAACAAAATACATGATAATAAAACAAACAACACACACATATATAAACTACTATAACCTACAAACTTCCTGTTTAATTAAAAAACACAAAATAAGATGGACAGTAAATCTAATATATGCTCATTTCTTTGCTTGTGTTTACAGAAAGTAAGAATGGAGTGTATCTTCTGGGCCTGATGCACATAGTGGTGTGTGTGGGTAACAGGAAGTACACCGTCATAACATAAAACAGATAAACAAAGAAGGATCATGTGCCCTTGCAGCTACAGTCTAAGGACATGCCAGTAAGGCATGAAAACTTCACCAAATCAAATTAAAACCCCCCACAGTCCTCCGAATTAAAAAGATATGCTCATGCCAATTACTTGGGATGTGTTAGATTTGAGTACTGTTCCAGTGCAGGTCAGGAAAAATAAAATCTATAACGTATCCGTAGTTCCGACACTATCCCTGTAAAGATCAGCTAAGACAACACTGGGCAGGATGACTGTACGTGTCTACCAGGCTGTAGGTACACTAGATTTGGGAGTAAAGGCAAAAGAAAATGACAAAATCTTGCCCTTCTGTCTGTGCAGAGGCTTGCCTGAGCTGTTAAAGCTTTCACATTTCAGAGCAGAGGATCAGAGACGGGGACCCGTCCGCTCGTTCAGCCCCTCTTTCTCTTTCTCTCCTTCACTCACTGTCGCTCAGGGTGTAAAGGACAGCTCCCTCTGCTGGCCAGGAGGTCCCAGAGGAGAGTGAGAGGGAGAGGGGGTCGAGGAGAAGGTTCCAGAAGGCTCTAGTTGAAGCCGGCGTCGGTCCGGTAGCTGGCGTGATGGCTGTCTGCTGTTAGCTGAGTGGTCTCTGTGGCTGAGGAGGGCTGGACAATGATGGGATCACCGTCTGCGGGTACAGGAGGAAACCCGGTCAGTTCACATGATTACACTGTACTGCAACATCCAAAATCAGAACGAGCTTACTTTTGTTTATAACTTTAATTTTGTAAAAATGTCATTTCATCTTTATGACACATCCACAATCTCAAATCACTACAATGTGTCATCTGGACTTTTCAAACAATATCAACCTTAAAGTGAAAAAGGCTTGAGACGTGTCACTTCCTGTACAATCCCAGTTGGGAAGCTGTGTAAAATGATTATAAACATAAACAAAAACAATGTCTCAAATCTCACAGACTGATAGTTTATTCACAACAGAACAGAAAACACAGCAGATGATGGATTTGAGGGTTTTGTGCTACAGGAGCAATTTGCTACTAAGTCACATGACTGGAATAAAAAACATGTTATAGACTCTCAGAAGTAAAGGTGTGCTAGTTCACCTGTTTCCAAAAATCTGTCAATCAATTTCAGAAAAATGTTCAACGATTGTTCAACGAATCAAACAATTCACAGAATGCAGAGAAATCCTGACAGTCAATACTGGAGGCTCATGAATTTCTGGCCCTCCGGTGGCTCTGCATTAAAAACCTGATTCTGTCCTGAAAATCACTGCGTGGGCTCAGGAACACATCCAGAATTCTGTGAACAGAGCTTGCTGTACAATCCACCAATGCAGCTTAAAGCTGTACCACACAAAGCGGCCACATGTCAAACGCTGACGTCTCTCTGGACTTAAAATGAACCGAGGCAAAACCAAAATCTAAATTGGACTTTTTGGAAAGCACTGATGCTGTGTCCTGCGGACTGAAGAGGAAATGAACTTTTTCTCATTTTTGGAGATGCTCTAGCACAACCTCTGAACAAAATACAAAAGTCCAGATGTTGAGGCCTGTGAAAACGTATGAGATCCACTAAAATAACTTGTTTGGTGGTCTCACCTCTTTCGTCAGACTGCATCTGAGCCTCCAGATCCTCGGGGGACACGTAAAAATCTGCATCGTGGTCCATGGGGGGCCGCGGTTTACACTTTCCACAGCAGCAGTTACAGCAGCAGCACAGACAGCAGCAGCAATAACAGCCTGTGGCAACGCCACAGAAGATAAACAAGGCCTGCAGCAAGAGAGAAACGTGTCATATCAGCAAAATATAAAGACAAGAGCTTAAAACACGCTAAAGTTTAAAACAACAATATAAAACACTGTTTATGAAGAGACAACAGCACGATTCTGATCATATGTGGTGCTTTCATGTGTGCTGAGGATCAGAGTCTGAGACATATTTCACACATTTAATGATGAATGAATATAAAAGATGTGACACTTGACCTTTTAGAATGAAAAATGAAGTGATGTACGCTCAGTGGAGCCTAACGTGTGCCTAATGAAGTGGCCAGTGAGTGTAGACAACATGCAGGTGTTCACTCACTCACCTTGGCCCACCAGCTAGACAGCACAAAGTAAGTGTTGACGTTCTCCTCTCCAAACTGCTCGGCCACGTAGAGGCCGAGGGAGCCGTACTGGTCGTAGATGTTGCGCTTGGTGGGATCTGTGAGGATGGCGTGAGCGTTGTTGATCTCCTTAAACTTCTCGGCTGCTTCCGGGTTATCTGGGTTTTTGTCCGGATGGAACTTCAGCGCTAGTTTCCTGCGAGGTCAACATACAGCCGACTTTCACACGTCAGCTACACTAGCCATCAAAAGTTTAGACTCACTTCCTTTTCATTTTTGAGGTTAAATTAATGCCTCACTGACGTAAAATTTTATTGTCAACAAAACATGTTTGGATTCCAAAGTTTGCTTCCATGGTTCCGAACTGGAGTGGAAAGGCTAATGCTGTGAACACTAGAACTCAACAGTCACCCAAACCAGTCCAAACACTCTTTATGATGTAACCTTCTTTAAGATCAGGTGTAGTGTGTGACATTTTTTAAGGAAATGAATTTCAGGTGAGTACTGACCTCTAGTGTGTGTTAGCAGTGTTATGAGCTACATACATCTGAGGAAAAGTGATTTACTGTGTGAATGTTTATGGTTTAACATTTTTATCACTTTTACCACTTTTTACTGATAATTTAGTGTATTTGTAGTTTGTGTGGGGATTTTTTAAAGCTTCTAGACCCCACAGCGCCCTCTACAGGTGACTACACGTATGACGTCCTTAAAGCAGTAATGAACTACATTATTCACATTTTTTAAAGTTTAAATTAAGAGTATAATCTCAGTTTTGGCCACAATGAGTTCATTATTGGTTCGTATCAGATACACACATTCCATAGAGATGCACATGGACTTGGTAATAAATATATAAGATCTGGTCCTGGAGGATCTGTGTCCAGCACAGGTGAACTAAAGCAGGTGTTTTGAGGAGGGAAATAACCAGCCTGTGCTTACAGCCAGCCAGGTCCAAATCTGAGGACAGCAGGTTTAGACAGAAAAGCTCTTTGCTGCTCTCTGGTGGACTAAAGTCGAACACTCCACATACTGAAGCTCATTTAAATTCAGAACATTTGAGGCAGCTGGAGGTGAAATACTGGAGCATCTCCACTCATCTGAATATGATGAGAAGTTTGTGTTTATAATTATATTAAAATTGTAAATATTTACTATTTATTACACATAAAGTGACAAATTTAAACTTCTTACTCAAAGTTTGGTTTGAAATGTGTCACTTTACATGTAATGAATATAATATATGACTGTTTCCTCATGTTCTATATCTGAGATGCTCTCGTCTTTTGTCAGAGAGGTCGGATTCTGAAGCTGCTGATGTGGGCTGGTGGTACCTGTAGCACTTTTTGATGTCCTCTGGTGAGGCAGTCTTAGCGACCCCGAGGACCTGGTATAGTGTCTCCCCAGATGTGGAGAGAGAACGCTGTCTTTGCTGGTCTGCCATTCCTCACACACACACACACACACACACACGCGCACACACACACCACTGTCTCAGAGAGAGAGAGAGAGAATATTTAGTTAGTCAAGCACCTCCCCTTTATTTTCTTTTAACTGTACATTTACATACAAATCACACATCATGATTTTGGGGTCTGATGTGATGACCGATGATGAACATTGACGCTACGTTAAGAGGAGCCTGTGAGAGCTAAGATGGAGGAAAGTTCCCACCGTACAAGGTAAGCATAGCACACAATTAGAATCATCAGCCATCAGTTAATTACTTTTCTCAGATTAATGAACATATTGACAGCTGACAGACCGCGCAGCCCGACTTCAGGGTCTGATTCCTAGTCAGCACATCAGTAACAGCCTTAGAGTCCTAACACTGCATCCTCCTGCTCCTGTAACATGACTAAACATGCACGTTGCTCTGGATCAGGATGTCTGCCACATGAGGAAAGACATTCCAACAAACTCTGGACTGCTGATCTGTAGGTCTGTAGGTCTCCTTTAAGACTTCTGTAGATGTTTACAGACAGGTCTGTTCACTCAGGATTAGTCTAACCTGAGCTTAATTCTGCAGCTTGTTTAACAGCAGGTAAAAAGTCAGAGATGCTGTAAAAAAGAGCCGACATGCTGGACTAAATCCTGCTGAACAACTAATTTATTTATTTATAATAATGTAATAATTACCTCCACATGTAAATACAGTGTGAATAAGATTTAAGAGGATTACATAAACATCAGGACGTAAAGGTATCAGGTAAACTGACTGTCAGAGTGATACAAGCAGCCCTGTGTGAGTGATCTTCCTCATCCTCAGTTTTCTGTGTTCAGTGAGACGACTCCTCGCTCTGTGAGGCTAATCGTACAGGCCTATCAGAGAGCATTAGCGGATTAGCTTTACAGGAGCGTCTGAATACGGGACGTTATTTCTGTCACCTCTGAGAGAGAGAGAGAGAGAGAGAGAGAGAAAGAGAGAGAGAGAGAGAGAGAGAGAGAGAGAGAGAGACAGAGAGAGAGACAGAGAAAGAGAGACAGAGAGAGAGAGACAAAGACAGACAGAGACATGGAGAGAGACAGCATAGAGACAGAGACAGAGAGAGACAGAGACAGAGAGACAGAGAGAGAGACCGAGAGACAAAGACAGACAGACAGACAGACAGAGAGAGAGAGACAGACAGACA
>BRDA01006190.1:67050-82947 GCA_036984385.1 Crenuchus spilurus
TATGTGAGTGAGAGAGGGAGGGAGAGCGAAGAAACACAGGAGTGAGGGAGACAAGCTGAGAAAGGGGTTTGTGACAAACAGTAATATGATGGGCAGTAGTAGTGTTGGCACTGTGGGCAGCTGCTGGGCATCTCCATAAAGCTTGTGAGCAGATGGAAGCATGAAGTGCTGTAAAATCTGCTGGTAGGTGTTGACTTTGGACCAACAGCAGCAGATCAAACCATCACAGACTGCAGAACCTGCACACTGGACTTCAGACAGCTTGGACTGTGTGTCTCAGACTCTAGGAGCTGATTTACTAATGAAATGAAGACTCAGGTCCAGTTCTGGTTCTGCTGAGTCCAGGTAAGACTCTTATGTTATGAGTGATGGAGCAGATGAAGTATATTATATAATCCTTATGAACGTAACAGCTTGTTAAGACTGTAACTCAGCACAGCAGACAGTTGTGATGATCCTAAGCTCTGCTCAGTAAGATTAGCTGCTCTCCTGACTGTGATACGTAAACTATCACAGAGACAATATATAAACTTTAGTTTAGGCATATAATACTATTCTAAACTATGTAAACTACGTGTTTTTTCTTTTAACAAAAGCAATTCATCATTATGTTTGAGGAGACCCGTCATTTTCTGCTGGATATTTAATAAAACAAAACTATTTCATCAGATTAATGACTGATGATTTGTTTACAGGTTGTGTTTTAGGCACTGACATCAACGGAGCCCTCGCTGTTGTCCACTGAGACGAGGCTTTTAAAGGCTTCTCAGTCTGAGCCAGAGGAGGACATTATTAAAGCAGATACACAGATGGCAGCCCACATTAAATCAATCTAAATGATTCAATCAACAGTGGAGAAATCATTTATTTACAGCCAGTGATGAGTGACGTCTGTCACTTGCCAGCGCTAACACAGAAAAGCCTACATAAACGCTCCTCAGTCACTATAACTGGCAGCTTTGTCTCAGGCTATCTGTGGCTGCACTTGTTTAAACGATGAGAATCTTACGTTAAAGGAAAGCAGACAGGAAGGGAAGTTGTGGTTTTGCAAGCTTCAGTTCTCGTCTGAGGGCAGCAGGTGTTCCGGTGCCATCGCTCCTCAACCGTGGAACAAACTCCACCACATACGTCGTCCACTGGCAACTTGGCCTCAGTGTCGTGTTTTTAGTTGTTGTGCTACGCTGAACGACGCTTTCCAGCAAAAAAAGTTCACCAACTTTATGTCAATCAAAGCATCCAAGGGTTTGTGTGGAGCCAATCATAAAGCACGTTAAAATATTATGCAAATGACTACAGCAACGTTTAGCAATGGCTAACTATATTCTTATCTGATTGATATCAGTTTTCTTGTTTTTCTTAAACATTTCATACAAATGTGTGTATCAACATTGTTTCAACTCCAAATTTGTTCATACACATTTCACAACTATTTAGCAACTGCCTAGAAACAATGTAGCAACAGCCAAGCAAGCACACTGCAACAATGTAGCAACAGCCTACCAATAATGTAGCAACAGCATGGCAACAACACTATGGCAACCACCCAGCAACCACTTAGCAACACACTACCAACCATTAAGCAAAACAATATCAACGACTTGACAACCACCCAGCAAAAACAGTTCTACTTTACTGACAACATAGCAACAGTCTAGCAAATGCCTGGGAACCGATTTAGCTGTGCAGCCGTTCGGCATTTCCTTCAGGAAACACACTTTTCTAGCTGTTGTTGACTTTGAATTCTTGTCCAGTTTTCTTTAGAACACAGTTTGCCATCTGACCAAATATTACATCCTACGCAGAACAATCTAACATTTTTGGGGATCCAGCGTAAACAATAGTGGTGTAAGAAAAAAGACACAGTATTAAAAAAAATACTTTAAACGTAAACATGTAGACATAAAGACGGTTCATTTTGTGTTTAAACCCCCGACCAGTAAACAGCCGTGTTAAAATCTGTCCTCAGCCACTAGACTCTTCCACTACAAAATAAACAGGTAACGGACGCGCCTCAGACGTTTTTACTCAAATTAGACTTTGAGAAATAACACAGTCACACTACACACAGTAAATCATATTGTAAGCCCTGCATGAACACGTTCTTACTAATACACAGTCATCATCAGCCACTTTCAGTCAGCGGCGACTGTTTAATGTCACATCATCACATGCACATGTCAGTTTCCATGTCAAAAAGCGTGATTTTTAAGGGGTTTTGGGAAATATTATTTCATATTTTTGGATATTTACTCCACTTTGAAGACGTCTCAGCAGAGGTGGCTTTAAACCTGAGCTCAGCTCTGCCGTCTCTGAGAAGCTTTGTGAATACAGATACAGGACAGACGGGATATAGATGAAGAGTCAATATGTGACAAAGGAGGTGCACAAAAAATTAGGAACATGATCGTGAGGTCACATGGTTTATCCATAGTGATACCAGCCTTTGCCACGGCTCCCACTGGACTGTGTGCTTGTGTGTATATAAAGGGAGTAAAAACTAAACCTCAGAACTGATGGAATCAAACATCCGTCCTTCTACAAAACCACCTCAACGACCGCTGCAACATTCTGGTGAATCATTTTGTATTTCACTGCTGGTTGGCAGTGAAGTCCAGGACTTGATTAGATGGCTCTCTAATGTTTTTACCCCTGAACATCTAATCCATCATAAAGCTTATGTAAACATTAAGATGCCAAAGTTCTCCTCTAACCCGTCCTAAACTGGACTTTCTTCTTTCACCTGCCGAAACACCTGCTGTGCTTGGGGTTACTCAAATGACAGTAACGTGACTGTCGGATGTACTCAGCTCATGACATTTTGTGCAACAGACTACTTCCTCATTCACTGACCCGACAACTGCCAACAGAACCCAAAACTCATTAGAATAATCACAAGCGTCACTCAGTACTGACAGAGCTAACATGAAGCCTAAGACTGGGCTCTAACATGTACATGCTATAGACCGTCATATCAGAATATTAGGAGCACCCCTGGTTTGGCCCGGGACATCACAGACGCCAGCAGGATGGGAACGTTTAACGCCTGCCAGAAAATGACCTTATTTACAATAATTACATCATCAATGGTTTAATGAGTGTGGTCTCAGTTGGGAGTCATGGTGTCCTGGTGTGATGCTCCTGAAGCCTGGACTGCTCCATCAAGCACCGCTCTTCAGTTCTGCTTTCACACTCACCTTATTCAGTCCAGATCTTCGGACTTCCAGTTTGGTCTGAAATGAGCAGCAGGAGGGAAAGATGCCTTGGAATAGGGTAAAAAAGTCCACTACCACTAATGTGATGCCTACCCTGGGGTTTACTTCACATGGGTCATCCCTGTAACTAGGGGGAGACATTCTGTGCCCCAAAATGACCCACACGTTCAGCAACAAAACACCCAAAACTCTGTACTGGACAGTTCAGAGTGATATCAAACCAGAGTGATAAGATTATTACACCCCTAAAAGATCACACTTGGTGAATTGGCCCATCACAGGGCCGGTAATTAACTGATAATTAATTTAATCCGATATTCAGAAGGACAGACTGATGTAATCTTGCCCATGTTGATGATTTAAGTTGTTTTTAATTGTGTTAATACTTTCCCCACTGTGTGTGTGTTCATACACTGTTTCCATAAAAAACATACCACGTGACTCCGCCCATCCAGTCTGAGACTCGGAGAAAGCAAACACTGTGCCAACGGTGCAACTCGAGCAGTGTGCCAACAAAAAATGCCAATTTCATTTTTCCACTCATGCATTTGGACACATGTTGGCATTCCTGAAGGTCAGATCGCTCAGCACGAGTCTAACATCCAGATCAGCACGAGTCTAACATCCAGATCAGCACGAGTCTAACATCACTTTACTTTCTAGTACAGACACTAAAATCATGAGCATCAGCTGACAACCGTTCTTATCTTATAATTAGGCAAACTGTAGTTACTCTTATCATCATGTGACCTACTTTACATTCTGTTGCACAACAAGCAATGATGTGACAGTTCAGGAGAGATTTATTACATAATCTGATTCAAAATCATCTGATTCAGCATCCAGACCAGTCCCATCTCTCACTGACTGTGTGTTACTCTGTGTTTAATAACATCTCCAGACATACACACACAGAGAAGCTCTGCAACGTGATCAAGAGGAAGGTGGAAGGTCACATTCCGTCAAATATCAAAGCTGAGCTGCTTGAATTCTTGGCCGTAAATACATACTTAGAAGTTTAGACATCCAAGGAATTACTTTCAATCACCGTCATTCAGCAGTTACTGAACGGAAGTGAACCAATAAACCCTACACGGAGTACACTTACTCTGACACTCAAAAGATACCACACCCCCCGTAAACTCGCCCCACTGAGCACACACTCAGACTGCCGTCTCTGTTTCTCTGTTTACTTTATTCTTATTCAACAGTCAGGACCCCCCACAGAGCTGGTGGACCATTCTCAGTGACACTGATGTGGTGGTGGTGTGTTAGAGCTGCTGAAGGTCCTTCACTGGTGACACTGATGGCTGGATGGTGTCCACTAGTGACACTGAGGTGTTTAAAAACATCAGCAGCTCTGACACACTAACACACCACCACCACATCAGTGTCACTGCAGTACGGTCCACCTGCTCTGTGCCAAAACCTGATTATATGTTATCTGTTAAATGGGATGTGCAGGCCAACACATTTATGAGACTCACAATCAGAGGAAAACTGGCACAAACACGGCTCATGAGCACCGGCTCTTCTCCAGCTGTGTCCTCGTTTCCTGTTGCAGAGCATCTGTCTGTGCGATGAACTCGTATACATCCACCCTCACCTTCACTCGTGTACATATCTAACTTTATCCTCCCTTTACTCAACCACAACATGAGTGTCTCATAAGCCCTCAGACTGGCCAACTGTGCAAACAACATACAATTTATATCAGCACTGAATAGCTGTAAGGTGTCTGAGATTAGTCTGCAATACAGTCTGTTTCATCTGAGTATCTTCATACAACAGCTCTCGACAATGTGCAGCTTCATTTACATATCTGATTCACGGTTATTAGCACAGGTGTTATACCTGATAATAACATAGATGACACTTTTGATAGTCTTCATCAATCAGTCTGTAAATAAGACCTATAACAATAATTATTAATGATATTAATGGACATTATTAAACATTATTTGACATTCAGGCTATGTATGTTGTGTATATATAAGTATAATGTGTATGTATGTATGTTGTGTATATATAAGTATAATGTGTATGTATGTATGTTGTGTATATATAAGTATAATGTGTATGTATGTATGTTGTGTATTGTGTATCTAGGGATCCACACTGACTTCTCTATTTGTACGCGTCTAAGCTTGAGGTATCTTCTGGATTCTATGCTATACTAACTAGCCCAGGATCCGTCCAGTGTAAACACCAAAGCACCTGTATAAGTCGGTCTGGATAAGAGGGTCTGCTAAATGCCTCAAATGTAAATGTAATAATTTACCACCAGCTGTAAAGAGGGTCATTCATGTTATTAAAACATTCATCAGCTTTTTGTTTTCAGTTATTTTTCTGATATACTGCATAACATTGATATTAAGACAGCATACACAGCATTAAGAGTATGACTTAAAAATTCAGTCTTATAAAAAATAATGTTTTACACTCACGTTGATGGTCAGGATGACTACAGATATATAGGTCCTGCTCATAAGGTAATAATCATAATCCACTCTCCTGTTTTCTGATGCTGTGTATTTGTTTCTCTCTTTATTGTGTAAATATAAAATGCCCTCCCTCAGTTCAAACTCCTGAGTTACACAGGAGGAGGCGTGGCTTATTGCGCAATAAGGGGAGCCCAATCCTGAACCAGTCCTGTTTTCAGACCAGACAGCCCATATAAAACTGAAAGGGTTTTAAACTTTCAGTTTTTGGGTTGGTATGCACTTCAGGTCCCTTCTTGTAGGTGTAAAAACACTGAAAAAGTGATTTTCTCATATTTCCCCTTTAAGGTGAACGAATGAGATGAGCTGGTGGGATTTAGAGAGCTTAATCTGTATTCTCCAGCAGACTGACATACACTCTGCGCCCTCGTCCACTACAGCTAACCTCAGCTAATCCAAGTGTTAGCACACATGCTAAGCGACGGGTGAAGGGACAGATCTGCGCCGGCTGTAGTCTTACCTGTGACGGAGGAGGTGTAGAGTAGTACAGGTGTCGCTCAGGTCCTCTCACGAGCACTTTTTAACACTGTTTTCTGTGTTCTAGGTGAATGTTTGGGGACATTACACAGCTCTCCTCTGATCTCCGGCTCCTCTCTGAACCAATCAGCCGCTGACGTCAGAAGCGCGTGCGGTGAAGGAGAGCGGGCGTGGAACGTAGTGACATAGCCACGCTCGGCGTCCTATCAGAGCCCAGGATTCGTCGCATAATTTAAATATCACACAACAACATCACACCTCCTATTCGTAGCTGCGCTCAGTGTGTTTTCGCGGACCGCACAGGTGCAGTTCTGCTCTTTCAGACTGTAGAACTGCAGTGACACTGACGTGGTGGTGGTGTGTTAGTGTATGCTCTATTAGATACACAGCTGCTGATGTTTTCAAACCACTAATGTTGTTTATTTTATGTTTTATTGTTTAATTTATTTTTTCTGTTAACACACAACCACCATGTCAGTGTCACATGATCCACCAGCTCTGTGGTGAATCTAGGCTTTGAAGAACAGAGGCTAAAAGAGTAGTTTTTCCTCCAAACAGGGCTGAAAATGCAGTCGTGGGTGAAAATTCAAAGTGAGATAATAATAATAATAATAATAATAATAATAATAATAGTAATAATAATAATAATAATAATAATAATAATAATAATAAGTTGCTTTAAATGAGAGATATTGAAAACAAAGTAAGATTAATAGAAGATTTAAGAGTGTCATCTATAGTCTGTTTTATTAAACGAGAATAGATATTTTTGCTGGACCTGGCAACCCTACTAAGAGGTGACCTATTGGCTTATCTGCATCACATGATACCAAAAAAGCGGTAACACGTGATCAAATGTTGTTACTTATTTTAGCTTTGATTGTTATTGTTTTAGTTGAATATACTATTTCTATATTGCAAAAAAAAAAACAATTTTTGGAGTAATTTTGTAGATGCGATATCTTAACAGTTTAAAGGTTCAATTGCTTTTTATTTTTAGTTATTATTATATTTGAGCTCTAATGTAAACCTGAGCTGAAATAAAGAATATGGTGATAACATGCTTTGTAACCAAGTGTCTGTGTGAGGTATATCAATAACAAAAATGTGCCTGTTTTCCTTATAGTAATGATATTAATTAATATGAATTGTTCTTGTTAAATAAACAAATGAAATAAATATGATAAAGCTCAGGATCAAAATGATTAGTAAATTTTAGAATTTACACAGTTCCTTAATATTGCTTTAACTACTTTTCGTAAATACAGTATATTTGCGTATTTGTTACACTTATTGCTTGTGTTTATAATATTCACTGTACAGGTACTTTGTATCTATAGATCGTTAAAGAAGGGGAATTAAACGTGACCTGGCAACAATGGAAGTCTCGTTAGATTCTGAAGTATCGCGAGACCGTGCATTCTGCGGCCCTGCAGTAGAAGCTGAGGAGCAGGACCAGCTTCAGGTAAATTTAAACTAAAATCTGTCTTAAATGAAGGATGTACAGTGTGTGTGAGTGCTGTTATAGTTCATTGTGAGGTCAGTAGGTCATGCGCTGATGTTTGGTGTGTTTGCTGTGAGCAGTCAGTGGTGTTTATGAGTGTTTAGAGCTTTAGGCTTCAGTGTTGTGGTTGTACAGGAGGCCTGAATATCAGCCCAGTGTCTGTACTGTTTACACACGTTACTTTACCTCTGTCACTGTACACATCTGTGCACTAACCTTAACCCGGTCTAGTCTTATTCTCTACACTCCTGCTGTCCTAAAGATCATATATATATATATCTCTCTATATATATATAATATTTGAGTTTTGTCTCTTTAATAGAAAGACTGTGGAGAACTCTCATTTACATTATAACACACCTGCCATAAATCTGTTCTTTAGTCCAATCAAATCAGCTTTATTGTCCCGTCACTTATACAGGTGGGAGTGATGTTTAGTCCCTGTTGTACTTAATACAATAAAAGATGATAGTTATTTGTTCAAATTCTGTACAATAAACGGTGAGTATTTACACATTACTAGCTACTATTATTGGACATGTTATATTGTTTTATATATAATAAATAATAAAACAGGTTATTTATGTATTAAGTGTGTCAATTTTTACTTCCAAACATGGTGGTGTATCATTTTTGACCAAAGTTTAAGCATAATCAAATGCATTTGTATTCCAGGTGCTGTGAGGGGAAACATATATGTTACATATATGTGATTCCACCACAACCCACAAAAACAAATACTGTTTGCTTTTTTTTAATTTATTTTAAATAATTATTTCTTTCTATCTATCTATCTATCTATCTATCTATCTATCTATCTATATACACTATGAAGAAGTATATCTGTTTACTTATTTATACATATGAGAGCTTTATTACATGTACATGATGGCAGTAGTCTAATGCTCTAAATGAAGAGTTTGATAAATTAATATAAGTAGGAGCAGCAGTAGTGTTTACTGTACTCCGGTCAGTTATATTAAGTTTAACCTGCAGACTCAGTAGAACTAAAGCTGAAAATGTAACTGTGTTTGTTTATTAAAAGCATTTCATAATGAGTTATGCTGAAAAGCCAGAGGATGTAACACGAGAGGAGTGGATGGAGAAGCTCAACAATGTTCACATTCAGCGCGCAGACATGAACCGACTCATCATGAACTACTTGGTAACAGGTACACTAACAGATTTTACCGATTTTTAGCCCTGACTGATCATTTGAGCTGATATTTAACTTTAGAATCAGCTCTAGAACTTTCAATACTGATATGTTTGAGTTTAACAGTGTAACTTTATTTATATGATGTGTGTGCTTATCTGACCCAGACCAACACCTGATGTCTCAGCCACTGCATTCTGATTGGTTGAAATGAGTAAATCCAGTGAAACCTGCTTCTCAGTCTAAAGCTCTTTGTTTTCATAATGTTCTAATATTAAATTATATTCATTTAATGTCCACTGTAAGAGCTGCTTCCTTGTAAAAATACTAAATTTGTATCAGTAATTAAATTTGGCAGTTAGTTCTTTCAGTGCTTTGTAAACATGAGTTGCACTATTTATTTTAATGTGTTTAGTTGTATTTTGTTGACCACTAAAGATTGTGACAACCTTGAAAATATAATAAAAAAATAAAAGTGGCCGACATGTAAGTGAAGCCTTTCTGGAATTTCACAAAGAATTGAACATTTTCAGTAATGTTTTGAATATTTCAGTACTCAAATTTGTCTGTTAATTTTATACTGTAACTTCTAAATTCTAATGAAAATAAGCCCTAATTAAACACTATTTTACTGACAACAGAAGAGTTGTGTATGGATTACAGAGGTGATGTTAATTAAGGTGTTAATGTAGAAATATGTTCTGTTAAAAGCACATTTGGGATTAAAGACTGATGAGTGTGTTTAGTTAATAGGCAGAGTGTTGATTTGGTATCGTGACAAACCTACATGCTTGAATAATTGGACATTAAATATAAACTGTGTTGTAAATGAATATAAGCCACAAGTATCAGTTATCAGCATTCTGATTAACGTCTAATAATGACTAATAATCAGTATTGATCGGCCCCTATGCAGAACTGCTTGATTGGTTCGCTCTCTGTCACGCTAGTCTAATAAAGAGTCGTTCTGTTTGTGTTCGTTTCTCAGAGGGCTTTAAAGAAGCGGCGGAGAAGTTCAGGCTGGAGTCAGGCATTGAGCCCAGTGTGGACCTGGACTCGCTGGACGAGAGAATAAAGATCAGAGAAATGATTCTGAAAGGACAGATTCAGGAGGCCATCGCACTGATCAACAGCCTGCATCCAGAGCTGCTGGACACAAACAGATACCTTTACTTCCACCTGCAGGTAAACGGAAGTTAGGGTCTCGTCTTCTGTACATCATGTGGAGGGAGTTTCATTAGGATTTCTAAATTAGCCACCCAACATTCAGAACTGGCTCATAGGAATTACTTACTGCTCTTTAAACATTGGACTAGTTTAGCTTTGGGCTTAAGTTACCTGTAAGTGATCTAAACCCTGTGCGGAACTGAAAAAGTAAAAGCAAGTACCTCTCCAGTTTGACTTGTGTGTAAATGATCCTCCGGCTCTGTTTGCAGCAGCAGCACCTGATCGAGTTGATCCGTCTGCGGGAGACGGAGGCGGCGCTGGAGTTTGCACAGACGCAGCTAGCGGAACAGGGCGAGGAGAGCCGAGAGTGCCTGACCGAGATGGAGCGCACGCTGGCACTGTTGGCATTCGACAACCCAGAGGAGTCGCCTTTCGGAGACCTTCTGAATATGATGCAGAGACAGAAGGTAGGGGATCGGTTAGTGTGGAGGAAAGCACTGCGTCAGGAACACCTGACATTTACTGTCACTCGTGTACCCCCCCATGCTCTGCGGTGAAAGAGGAATGTAAGGTCAGAGTCAGTATCTGTGGGTGAAGATCTCAGTAAGTGTAGCAGCTCTGATGTAGCATCATGTTTACAGTGAAACACAGCTCACTCAACCCGGGAACAGTACCGCAGTAGTTCAGCTTTAGAGTCGGAGGTTATTTATGCAGCACCTGTCATTCACAGCTGACGTACAAACCACTTAAATGTAGAATGTTCACAGCAAATGTTCACAGGTCTGTTTTATGGGAAAAAGGTTCATTTCGTGATGTGATCTAGATCAGCTGGGCTGAAAAATGCTTTAGAACCTTTGTAACGTGCTTTAGGAGAAGACTAAGTGGTGTTTTATTGTAAAGGGAGGGTGTAGATCGTATGTAGTGCCTGTGACTGTGCAGCAGACTGTATGTTAAAGGGAAACCGTGTTGATCATGTTTCATGTCGACAGGTATGGAGTGAGGTAAACCAAGCGGTTCTGGACTATGAGAACAGAGAGTCTACACCCAAACTGGCAAAACTCCTGAAACTTCTGCTGTGGGCTCAGAACGAGCTGGACCAGAAGAAGGTCAAGTACCCTAAAATGACTGATCTCAGCAAGGGAACCATTGAGGACCCAAAGTGAAGAGGAGCTGCTCAGCGCCTGCAAAACCGGACACGCCCCTTTCACTATTTATACTCAGCCAGTGACTGACACTCAAATATACATTTTTTTTGTTTAGCATAATTGTTATTGCTTATCAGAGACTTTTTGCATTAAATGGGTTGTGCAAACGGGAATGTTTTGGATTTTAAAAGTTATTTATGGCCAAAAACACTTTGTAATGCAGAGAGAATTTACGATTTTGTTACCTCTATATTTGACTTGGTGAGTTGAATTTTATTCATTGTGCTTTGCAGAGAATTACATTTGTGTGATTTATTATTTTGTTCAGAAACTTTGATTCAGTGCTCTGTGGACAGGTCTGGATGTAGACTAAGACTAGGCCTGAGCTCATCTTTAAAAGGCGAGTAAGACTGTCTCTTCAGGCTTTCCTCGTGTTCTGAGGATCAGCGTCCACTGGGTGGTGAAGAACACCGGACTGGAGCAGGACGGTGGACTGATTGTATTAGTGGAACTGTACGTTTACTCCCACAGCTTGTTCTTATGCATTGCAAGACAACGGTTCTGTAAATGTTCTAGATTGTGGAGGGATCATCTGCTCTGTGAACATGTCGCTGCATTGTAATGTTTTGATTTTCTACAGTCACATCTTATTGTACTTCCCCTGCTTACATGGACATACTCCATAATGTGATTTCTAGAAAACGCAGAGTTGAATTAGCCAGTTTCTGGAGTCAGGTGCTTTACAGAGGTATTAAATACTTTTTTGAAGTTTGTGTGCTTCTCTTTATTATTAAAAGTGCCACACTGTAGTGATTATGCATATCCACCTCCATCCAAAGCGAACACATCCTTCAGGTGATCAAGAAACTCTGAAAGCATCAGTAGATGGATCAGGTGGGTCCAAGGGTTCTGTGTTCTCCAGTTCTATACATGTGCTCTCTCAGGGTCCTATGCTATTGTTTGGATTGGTGGTTGCTCTGGTATTGCTGGTTGCAGTTTATTGTGAAACCGTAATAAGGCTACAGTTGGATGAATGTGCTGGGCTGCTGTAAACTAACACAGGTGAAGGAGAAACAGGTGCAGTATTAGTAGTGTCTTTTATTATAATTCTCATAATTATAGAAAACTGGTGCAGAAGTTACTGTAGGGAGCCTCCGGCACCTGAATAGACTGTAACTACTGCACGAGCAAGGTTGCCAGGTTTGCTTTTACCGCAACATTTTGCTGCTAGGTGGGTTTATGGGCTTCTTTTAAATGGACAATGACATTTAATAATAATAATAATACTTCACCTGTGTTAAAAGAAAAATTCACGACAAAAGAAAATATTTTAAATAGTGAAATGATCATTTTTAAAACGTTTTATTTTAGTTGAATTTGACTTCACTCGGTGTTACTGTCGACCTGGAGATTTTGTTCGGACCTGGCAACCCGGTGTAAGGCGGAATGGGGAACGTTAGTAAGAAGCTGAGCTGAGCTTCGTGGTAAATTTCAGCACAGCACTGTTATTGTTCGGGGTTTATATGAGCACGCTTAACATCACCGTGTTAATGCTCCTTATTCTCAGCTCACAGCTCCTTTACATCAGTTATGTTAGTGTGTTAAGCTGATCTGTAATGTTAATTTAATTTAATACAGTAAATATAAGATATACAACCACGGTTCGTGTACGTTGAGCAGGGTGTTGTGCCGAAGTCTGCACTACTGCCGCGAGATACATCCCCAACGCGCAGACTATGTCATTTCATTAGTATGTGCTTCCTTTTGACGTAAACTACAGGCGTTACCTGCATATGTAAGAAACGTGATAATGAATATTATGAATGTTAGGTGTGCACATATGTAAATGTTGAGCTGTGTATTCATTAACTGTTGAAAGCTGTTGTATTATAAAGGCTGTTTATTAGTGTTTATATACTTTAGTAAGAGACTCCACTCATCTCTACTCACCGGCAACCGGTTATTGTATATAAACCACCACAAAGTAAAAATGTACTTCTCTGAACTTTTAAAGATAAAAGGCTGATTTATGGGGTTTATACATGTTTTAATCATTTTAATAGCTTTTTGTTTTCAGGTGTGTTGTGTTAATGTAATAAGTGTGTGTAATAAATGGGTCGTCATCCTTGTGAATGTAGAATTTGGCCATTAAAGCTATAAGATTTATTATAAACACATGCATAATAGACGCACTGCAACCAGCACATGCGCAATAGAGACGTCCAGGCAGCTCTACCTCTAACTCCGCCCCCTCTGATGTGTGACCCTTTTGAGTGTCTGTTAGTACAACTTCCTGCTGAATAAGAGGTCACTTGTGTTCAACAACGTCAAAGTGATTAAATGTGATGAACAGAATGTAAAATAAGCCGAGCCGTGTTTATCTGCTGTGACCAGTCACAGTCTGCTCAACCAAGCTGTCAATCACCTCATCACCACGCCCACAAATAACTTCTATACAACACTTTGATCATAAACACAAACATAGGGGGTCATTAGTACGTGCAGTTTAAGAAATTAAGGCAAAACTACTGAACAGAAAAGTTTTTTGTGGCTCACGTTCAGGAAAACGGCTGTAGGCGGGGTTTAAACTTTTGCGATGCTCTAACGTGACTGTTCTGCTTTGTCTACCTCTTATACACTGTTTGTGTCATGTTTGTGACCCTCAGTACAACACATGGGTTAAAAGAGGGGGTGCAGCTTCTGGCAGGGGTGCTGAATGTGGCACAACACGGTTTGTTTTGGTTGAAAGAGGCTGAGTCACGTTACTTCCTGGTTGAGCTCTACAGTCTGCTGGAGGAAGTGCAGAAACTGACACGTGGATCATCATCATCAGTCAGAGAAACAGGAAAGGCTGGAGGGTCGGGCTCGGTCCGTTTGGGTCGTGCTGGAGGAGATGCTACAGAGAGCTGAGCGGACCTCTGCTTACAGTCTGAGAAGAGCCTGGATTAGTGGGCATTGAATGGCAATTCTACAAAAACATGGCAAGAACTCCAATGCAGACCTGGCAACCCTCAAAGACAGTCCAGCAGAACACTCCGGACCAGCTGGAGCTCAGAAGAAGTGGCCAGAGTCCAGTCCCAACTGGTCCAGGTGAGCGTGCTCACATTTGTCCAGCAGAGCAGGACTGTTACAGTATCAGGACGTCATCACTTTACACACTTTACATTCACTTTACAGCCAGTTTACACTCATTTTACACCCACTTTACACTTACTTTACATACTTCATTCACTTTACAGGCACTTTACACACACTTTACATTCCATTTACAGCCATTTAACAGCCAGTTAACACTCACTTTACACTAAACTTACTCACTTTACACTTACTTTACACACTTTACTCACTTTACACCCACTTTACACAGTTGATATCTCTTCTGAGAGCACTTTACACATGTGATTAAACATCTTACCCGCTGAAATCATCTCAGATCTACTCTAAATGTCACTAAAACTTATTATTAGATCATTTCACACATAACTGCACATTTTTTTTTCATTTACTTAGTAAAATCACTACATTAGCAGACATGTTTACTTGTTTAAAGCTTTTATTTGATTTAAAAGCATAGTTAATGTAGTGATTTTACTTAATAAAGTGACTAAAAACAAGTCTGATCTTAAGATAAATAGTCTTACAATAAGCTCACATCAGTCTGAGAGAGAAGTTTAGACTTTTACATTCAGATCATTTCACTTGTTAAGACATCACTTCTGCAGTGTCGCTGCGTCTCTCTGCTGTTTATAGAAACACGTTTTTCTTTGGTTTGCTGATCTTTTTGTACTTAACACTTAACTCTGTGAACTAAAAATGTTTATCTGACAGAAACGTTTCTACAACTATCAGGTCTGTTCTTTCTTTACATGTCATGTCTGATCCGTACACACCTACAGCTGTTCAGTAAACACAGTGAAACACTGTATCTGTGTGATAAGACACTGGAAGTCAGATGTCTGTATTAAAACGTCTTCATGATGTAACACCAGAGAACAACTCCACAGAACATTTAGGTGACCATACAGGTGCACTTACAGACCATCTGTTTCTCTGTTCTTCAGTAGTCAGGACCCCCCACACAGCAGGGGAATCTCAGTGACACTGATGTGGTGGTGGTGTGTTAGAGCTGCTGTGTCACTCACTGTCCTCTATCAGACACACCTGCCTTGTTGGTCTTGTAGATGTAAAGTCAGAGACAGCAGCTCAGCACAGTGTGTGTTGGTCCTCTGGTTTAATAGGGAATATTATAATGAAAAGTTTATACATTTACTGTAACATCTGTTTAACATGTTTTTACTCGTTTTAAGTGACTTTTTTTTATTAAAATGATCCTAAAACAAGCATAATCTTTCAGTACAGTGACATTTTACATTCAAACATAAAAAAAGAAAATAATATTTTAAGTTAAATAGTCTTATAATAAGCGTTCGACCACATTTAAGATGATGTTGCACTAAGAAGTGAAAGTTCTGAAATGTTTCTACACAAAGTCACGTTTAATATAAAGTGAACAGAATCATCTGAAAATGAATATTTAATTTAATTCTGTCTCTCTCTCTGTCTCTCTCTCTCTGTCTCTCTCTCTCTGTCTCTCTCTCTCTGTCTCTCTCTCTCTCTGTCTCTCTCTCTCTGTCTCCCTTTCTGTCTCTCTCTCTCTGTCTCCCTTTCTGTCTCTCTCTCTCTGTCTCCCTTTCTGTCTCTCTCTCTCTGTCTCCCTTTCTGTCTCTCTCTCTCT
>BRDA01006193.1:0-13046 GCA_036984385.1 Crenuchus spilurus
ATAAAATATTAGATGTTGGCACCTCCACATCATTGTGTTCAGTTTTTATTCACAGTTTGTTTAGTGTCCCAACTTTTTTGGAATCCGGTTTGTATATCCTAATATATCCAATTTATATTATATATATCCAATATATAATATATCCAATGAACACATCATTTTGCAGATGTTCTTATCCACAGTGACTTACAACAGTGCTTTGTTTCCATTAAGAGAATTATCTCTGCTAGTACAGACAGGTTATAGTTGAGACCACTCTTCAGTTCAGGCACTGTTATAACTAAACCCTCTCTAATACCCAAAAACAGGGAAGAGACATACAGTTTACATACATTACACTTTTGTGTTTTCATGATGTTGGTATTTTGTGTTTATGCTTTCCTGTCTCTATCACTATTTCTACTCTATATTTCTAGGGGATACATAGCTAGCTCAACATCAAAGCTACTTTGAGAAATTGGAGTCAGGGGACAAGCTCACAGGAAAGTAATAAAAGACCTGGCTGAAACAGCTGAAAGGAGCAGCCATTGGCTGTAGCTGAAAAGAGACTGCCTGGGCTACCAATGCATTAAGTTAACCATAAGACACAACCCAGGCTTGATCAACCTGTGGTGGGCCTGCCTCAGCGGAGGGTGTCTTGTGATAAATGGCTGAAACACCTTATGATGCTGAGGTACACAACTGATGATGTGTCTTTATGGTGACTTCACTACCTCACAGCTGATTCAGAATTGTGGTGCAGAAACATCCGGCATTGTAACATCCAGTCCTACAAAGAAACATATCTTTCCCCTCTTTCTCTCTGTCTCCATCTTTGGAAACATTGAAAAACACTGATGAGTTGATATTTAGTTGTAAGAGTGATGACATCATTATGACATTGTTCTGGCCCTAAAAATGTCTGATTTCATAATGATAAACATCAATGAACTTGCTTTCAAGCATTGAGAATGGGGGTTCATGGACACTGTAGAATTGTAGTAATCCAAGATATTGGTGCTGTAGTGCTACTGCTTTACATGCTCATTCAGGTTAGTTGGTGGTGGAGCAGAGGGATGCTGATATCTCAGAAAGCCCTCATGCCCGTGTTACCTTCTGACTCTCCCTTTGTAGCTACACTGTTATTACTAAACCTGCCAGCATACATGTTGTACTCCATAAATCATACTTTATATACAAATAGTGCTTCTCAACAGAACTGTTTGTTCTTTATTTTTGAGCTATCACCTACCCCTCCTGCCCAGTCCGACACTGGAGTGATTTTGTACAACTGATTTTCTGTAAACTTCGTGACACCAGTTGTGAAAAAGTGCTATATCAATACATTTGAATTTAAATGCATGAATGCTGCCTTCATTTTTGATCAATTTGATGTAATATTTATAACATAATAAATGATAATTCTAATAATTTGTTACAATATTTCCATTAGCCAGAGAGTTTAATGGTTGTGCTCAGAAGAAATGTTCCTGTTTTTTAAATTAACTTCTCAAACATCTAAACAATAATAGTGAAAAGATCACTTAGGACAAAGCTTATGAGTGTGATAAAGAGAACATGTAGAGAGCTGAGTAAGAGACCACCACACATTTAACATCAACTCATTCAGTCAAAATCATTCATTTTGAAGAGAAAATGCTTTGTGTGTGTGTGTGTGTGACAGAGACAGAGATGTTTTAGATTTCACACTTTTATTTACAGTTTAATTTACAGTAATTTTTTTCAGATGTGAAGTATAACCCCTGTCCTATGACACTATCAGGTAGTGATGAGTCCGGCAACACCGATGCGTCGGCACATGCATCAAACTCACAGAGCAAACCCTGTGTCGGTGTGCATATTGGTTTCAGCAAGTCACATGACCGATACAGGAACTGTTTCAAAATGACACTGATGCGCCAAACTGTGTTTATAAGGAAGCGCATCCGATCTTTTGCGGTGCAACGGGGGCATTATTCATCCAAAACTATGGAGCAGCCTCAAAGGCAAAAGAAAGGTTTCCACCATGTGGGACCATTTTGATCTTACATTGGAAAATAAGGTATTTGTTTTAATTTTGTTTCATCCGCTTTCAGCCGCACTGCTACCAAACTATGGAACGCCCTCCTACCACACATCCATAACATAGATTATCTTCCTCTTTTTAAAACTAGACTTAAAACTCACCTGTTCAAAATAGCCTGTTCTTTGTGATATCCACTGTATTGTCTCTTGTATGTTTTGTGTTCATTTAGTATGTTTTGTGTTCTTCTGTATGTAATTATTTTGTAATGTGTCCTTTAGTGTTGTGAAAGGCACATAAATACATTATAAATACAATGCATTATTATTATTATTATTAATACAATATATAAAATACACAATAAAATACAATGACTTAAATATTATGTCTGTCAACTTGGTTGCCTGTAGGGATTTTTAACGTCCAGCAGGTGTCAGTATTCAGTGACAGTATCGACACAGTATTGATACAGTTTTGCTGTGTCGAAAAGCTTCATGACGCCTCATCTACCCATCACTACTATCAGGTATCTGTTGACAGGTTTTCATAAGTACAACTACCAGTGGGCCTCCAGTAGACAAACAACTAATCAAGTTTTACTTTAAAACATTTACTTTAATTGGTTCTGCTTACACATATATAATTCTGAAGTGAGTAAGAAAGACATCTTACTGATGTTGGTGATTATTCCTTAACCTCGTGGAGTTTGAGGGTGTTGAAAACACTCTGATATAGTCTGACATGCCTTAATTTTTTTTTTAAATTACACCCATCTAAAAATATATTTTCCAAAAGTGTTACGCAGGCTTTTGTTCAGCACAAACTCAGCAACAACATCAAAACAGTAAGACTGTCGTAAATCTATATTTTGATTAAATCTGCACTAAACTAAGGCCGTTTTCACACCAGTAGTTTGTTTCTCTGGTCCAAAACAGAATGCGTTTGTTTAACTTGGAGCATTTCCCCTGCTATTTGGTTTGTTTTCACACAGGCACAAACCTAAACGCACCAAAATGCACCCCAACAAACCACGTCAACACTTTGTCTCCTCTGTGTGGCGCAGGAGCAGGAAAGAAAACACTATAGCAAGAAGAAAGAGCTATGTGCTGTTGCCACATGGTGTTCACATACTGCATTGCAGCTCATCTGTCCCGAGCCACACTGTCCATTCTGCTGTTTAACTGTCTTGACAGCTTTCACTTATCTGCTGTGAGACAGTGCCGTATGACACTAGGAACTGATATGCGACAGCAGCAACAGTACAGTAGTTTTAGTGCTAACTGACTCTCCGTTTAGCTCAAACTTGTGGAGTTACACCATAGTCGGGTCGGATAAAGATTGGATCATATTCGCACAAGTGAACAACTCAGGAATTTGTTTCGGACCAGACCAAAACCACCTCCTCTAGCAGGTATCAGTATGGTTCATTTGACCCACACCTGAATGCGACCCACACCTGAATGCGATTACTGTTTTAAACTGACCAAATAATGCTGGTGTGAAAACTTTCCAAAAACCTATTTTCAGCTATGCTGATAGATTATGAAAACACACACTTTAAACATTTCTAGCAAAGACTTTTGAGCTCTGAACTGAATAAAAAGTAGTGTCTGCTTCACAATGGTTATTAGTTTTTAGAAATATGTGGTACATAACAAATATAAGTTGACATTAGGGACGAGCAAGTGCACCACTACCTGTATCTGTTCAACCATGTAAATGATCTGTATCCGTATCTGTACTCGGAGTGGGCGTGGTCTAAACAGGAATTGGTAACGGTTTAACCGGAAGTGGGTGGGGCTTAAATTGGTACATTATTTTAAGTCTGAAATTGATATGGATTGATCAGAAGTTGCTATATGTATTCTTTATTTGAAAATGATTTACAGAACAGCCTCAAAATTGAGATTCAAATGTTTTTGATCACAAAAGTAAGAACTATTTACAGAACAAATTTCTTTTTAATAAACAAAGAACATTAATATTTTTAAGTGCATGAATGAATACAACTCACGCAATAGGAAATTATGAACTACTTATTATTTAAGAACAAGAGTTGTCATACTCAACATAACTTCCTTTTTATTTGTTTTTTTATTTTATGATCCAACCTATTTTTTTCCTTTCTTTCATTTATTTTTACTACCTAGCGTTCTTGGCATTTATTTTTTCACACAAGTTAAACAATGTTGATTAATGTGTGTGTGTGACTGAGTGACTGTGTGAGAGGGAGTGAGAGTGAGAGCTGCAGAGACATGTCTGTGTAGGGAGGGGCGGGCGCTCTGTGTGACTGGCCAATTACAGATTGTGAAGACAGTCAGTTACCCAATGTCCTTCAGCACGAGCATGGATATTGGCGTGTTTTACTTTTATCATGCTCGTTACTCATCAAAAATGATTTATCCGTACCGGATACTCGTCTGAAACAAGTATCCAGTTCAACACTAGTTGACGTGTTGGACTCGTACAGTGGCTTATAGACTGAATATTTATGAGACACTTTATGTTGGAATTGTAGCTCTTAAATGGTGTAATCTCATCCCTAACATGAACCAAAGTTTTAGAGCTGAAGTCTTGGTTTCTACCAAGTCCACATATCAAAGAAAACAATAATGAGCATCATCCTCAACAAGCTGATATGTTTATATACAACAAAACATTATATGATGGTTCACTTGTGATTTGTGTAGTCATTTGGGAAATGCACCTGTACCTTGATACAGTTTCTCTCCTGTGTGAATAAGCTAGTGTTTTAGGATATTACTCTGTACAGTAAAATTGTTCCCACACTCTGTACACACTGATATGGTGTTTCTCCTGTGTGAACACGCTGGTGTCGTTGGAGATTACTCTGGTCTGCAAAACTCTTCCCACACTCTGTACAGTAATATGGTTTCTCTCCTGTGTGAATACGCTGGTGTCGTTGGAGACTACTCTGTTGACTAAAATTCTTCCCACAATCTGAACACTGATACGGTTTCTCTCCTGTGTGAATACGCTGGTGTTTAAGGAGATAGCTCTCTTCGGTAAAACTATTCCCACACTCTGTACAACAATATGGTTTTTCTCCTGTGTGAATACGCTTGTGTTTTACAAAACTACTCTGTTGAGCAAAACTCTTCCCACACTCTGTACAGCAATATGGTTTCTCACCTGTGTGAATACGCTGGTGTTTTATGAGACTACTCTGTTGAGCAAAACTATTCCCACACTCTGTACAGCAATATGGTTTCTCTCCAGTGTGAACACGTTGGTGTTTAAGGAGACCACTCTGTACAGTAAAACTCTTCCCACACTCTGTACAGTAATAAGGTTTCTCTCCTGTGTGAAAACGCTGGTGTTGTTGGAGATTACTCTGTTGATTAAAACGCTTCCCACACTCTTTACACACATATGGTTTCTCTCCTGTGTGAATACGCCGGTGTTGTTTGAGATGACTCTGTACAGTAAAACTCTTCCCACATTCTGTACACTGATATGGTTTCTCTCCTGTGTGAATACGCTGGTGTACTTGTAGATGACTCTGCTCAGTAAAATTCTTCCCACACTCTGTACATGGATACGGTTTCACTCCTGTGTGAATACGTTGATGTAGTTGGAGACTACTCCTTACAGTAAAACTCTTCCCACACTCTGTACACCGATATGGTTTCTCTCCCTTGTGAATACGCTGGTGTCTTAAGCGACTACTCTGTACAGTAAAACTCTTCCCACACTCTGAACACTGATATGGTTTCTCTCCTGTATGAGTACGCTGGTGTTGTTGTAGATGACTCTTTTCAGTAAAACTCTTCCCACACTCTGTACACTGATATGGTTTCTCTCCTGTGTGAATACGATGTTTTTGGAGATCACTTTTTTTAATAAAACTCTTCCCACACTCTATACACTGATGTTTGCATTTTTCTGTGTTTTCCTTTAGTTGTCTGTGAGATGTATCAGAATGAAGATTAGCGGAAGCTCTTCTGGATGCCATACTCTTTTCTTTTATGTTTTCCGATTTCAGCATGGTAACGTATTTGTAGTATCTCCAGAGGTGAAAACTGACACCAGGAATTTCAACAGCACATTCATTCCTGCAGAAAAAAAGAACATACCATTAAAATAAAATAATAAAACACAGTTTTGTGACTGCCTGGATGTCTATGCAGATATTTTAGGGTTATAGAATAACAGGATACTTCTGAAAGTGTTTGGACCAGTGAACAAAGCACAAACCCTACAGCGCCCTCCATAATTATTGGCACCCCTAGTTAAAATGTGTTAAAAGCCTTAAAATAAATACATTTTTATTGCAAATGAAAAATCTCACTCTGTAAAAGTTTTAGAAAAAAACTTTGAACTCAAGTAAACATAAATAAAGAAAAACCCTGACTAAGAAATAATTATTTCCCATAAAATGACCTGTTCCACAATTATTGGCACCCTTAACAATTTCTTGGATATAAATGTATTTGAACCATTTATGTCATTTCTATTGTAGTTTATAAAGTGAATCAAAGTATCTAGGAACCATTAATTAGTAATTCATCACTTCTTGTTTCTCTGTGGTATAAATATGGCATTACACAAAGGCCTATTTTTCTTACTCACTCTTAATATTTACCTTAAACCCACAGAGTCATTACAATATCCTCAACATCATCCTGTATTCAGGAGTTAACACACGGGTTGATCACTTTCTTAAGCTTAATGCTAAAAACAGAATTTCTGATTGTTGTTACACGGTCAGCCATCTCTGCCTTCTCTGACTGCACTTTAGCTGTTGACGACACCCCCATCAGTCCATCCTCTAATGCACATAACCTATTTGACCCGTCTCACTTTTGTCTCTAAAATAAAATGACTAGGTCTGCATTTCTTCATGGTCTCAGTATAGATAGACTCTGCCTTCTGTTTACCTCGAAAGATGCTGAGACCCTGGTCCTTTCATTACTTCTAGATTAGATTACTGTAACTGTTTTATAGTTTACCTTCCAATACTCTACAAATTCTCACAGCCTAGTGTGTACACTAATGTGTGTGTGTGTGTTTCACTGCACGATTGGGTTCAATGCAGAGGTCAAATTCTGCTGTGTGAAAATCACATTGGCAAATTGGTTCATCTTTTACTTAGTAAGTTATGTGTGATAAAGTGGAATTGACCAGGAAAAAATATTGAACTCAAAAGGAGTTGCAAAAGGTATGGAAAACCAAGAAACCAGCTGAAATCTGTATACTTGGAAAGCAACTATACAGATTTTTTTTTCAGCTGGTTCAGTCTTAACTGACTGCTTATAAAAAGCTTTCTTATTAACAAAGTGCCAAACTGCTGAATTTCAGTGCCCTGTTGTGCAATTCTTTTTGTCAAACAATTATTTGAACAAAATTATCTTGGAAAACTTTTTTTTTTTTTTTTACATATTTTTTGTAGATAGTTAACATGAAGACAAAGACCACCTATGTCACTGGGCAAAGAAGAATTATATGAAAGACGAATTTTGTGGAACTGGAGGTAATAGAAGAAACACAATTCATCCATCTCTGTGAAGCAGGCATCTCATGTGGTCACAAAGATACGATACTTATGTGGAGGGAAAAATCATGGCTTCACATCCACTTAGTTCATAAACAGATTGGTGAGATTATTTATTAGGAGATGAGGTATCCATTTTTGTTTGCATACTTACCTGTGATTGATTTAAAAATAGACTAGAAGTTGGATAAACCTATAGGAAAATTTCCAATACTGTTAAGGCCTGTGTCTGTTATTTTAAAGTGTGTTGTGCAAGTGACAAACACATTTTTCTTCAATCCTTATTATTATTTTTATTATTAAGTGTGTTGCAACATATTTAAGTGGCAAATAAAAGTAATGCAGCACAACCCACAGCAAGATTCTACCAGCTGTGGAGTTTAGGTAATGAAGGTATTTTTTTTCACAAAAATCTTCATGCCAATAGATTTACAAATTAAGAGGTTTGTTAATACATTTTATTGTAGTTTGCATAACATTTCCTTCTGAAGGGAGAGATTGGCAATATACTGACAAAAAAGAGTCTGTAAGCAATGCACGGAGTGAGATGGCCTGTACATTACTTGAAAATAAAGGTGAGTTATATATAAAGGTGACTTTCTTAGCATCAAACCTTATCAAGAAATTAGATAGAATTTTAGCATCTAATGGAAGTTTTTTATTAATTTAATTTCTTTTCTAGGCAAAGCAGAGGACTACTGCATAGTTTGCAGTATGTTAGTAGTAGAGGTGGGCGGATCGATCCAAATATCGATAATATCAATACCAACGCTGTTATTGATATTGAGCAATATTTGTGTAAATAGATTGATACTCAAGCTTTTTTCTCTCCCACACGCACTGACTGTTGCACACGCACATTCATCAAAGTCTACTCTCTGTAATAGCAGCGCTGTGCTGCGTCACACAGCATGGATCAGTGTGGCCTCTCTTTAAAAAAAAAAAAAGCAGAGAAGTGCACTGAAAAGAAGAAATTCCTTGCTTTTTGTATAATGTTATTGTATTGTTCAACTTGAAAAACAGAATAAGTCTGAAACTGTTTACAGTGTTTGTTGTGGTGTGTTAATTTTGTTGTACTATGGTTTGTCAGCCCTCTACCTCAGGAAATTTTGTTTTAACTTGTGTTGAGTGATATTTTTACACTCTGTTTAAGAAAAAACTAAATTGCACTGAAAGGAAAAAAAAATCTTAATTTTTATTTTTCCTAAGAACAATACTATTTGAAAAAAGAAACAAAGAAAGAAAGAACTAGAAAAGATCTCTAATGAGGGGAGAAATTTTATTTTATTATTGTATTGTAGTTTCTCCTTTTCTACCTCAAAAAAAATATTTTCCTAATGTTAAGGAATGTCCAAACTTTGTTTTGTTACTGTTCCATTGTTTCTAAACCAAAATTTTGATTGTGATTAAGTATTTTGTCACCTACAATGCTTGGTGAAATTCTATCCTAGGTCTTTTGGATCCTTTGGATCTATGAAGCTTAAATAAAAGTATTGGTATCAACGATACTGGCCCTGCATTTACTTGGTATCGGATCAATACCAAAATTTCCAGTATCGCCCACCTCCAGTTAGTGGTGGATGCTGACAAGAGCATGATTGAAATGGTAAATACGTCCGTCAAGATGATACTTCATATTTCTATTGAGTATACAGTGAGGAAATAGTCTACACAAACTTTAGATTTGACAATTTTAGTTATTTTTACTCTGCAGTATGTTTTTCCAGTTAATCATGTCCTCCTTTTTTTTAGGTGCAGTCGCTGGGCACATTTTGAATGTGCTCAGTATGATGAACAAAAAGACAACAGCTACCTTTGTAAAAAATGTTTACTAATCTGAATATCTGTTTTTGTTTGTTGTGCACTTTACAGTTGGTTTCAATAAATGCATGTTGTTTTAAAGATCTTAGTCTGTCTCCTTTATGTTCTTATTTACACCATCAGATTTTCCTACTCATACATTTAATGCTGGTAGTAATGTTTTATGGCTTTATTTACACCATCAGATAATCCTACCCATAAATATGCTCATTTGTGCTATGGTAGGACGTTTCGATAAGGTAGGACAACTCGACAGATACGTCTATAAATATGCGCTGCGGTCGGACACGGTAGGAAAAATCGATGAGGTAGAAAAAGTCGACAGAACACCGGAGTGGAGAAGAGAGACATAAAAACACACCTGACGTGGTTGGAGAGAGAAGTGACACAGCAGACGTGGATGTGGACTCGGTCCTCCGCCTCGCGGACTCACAGCTTCTCCCGCTTCACTGCTGGAGTTAGCTCTCCGCTAGCTTCTTAGCTAAGTCCATATAAAAGCAGCAGCCGCGGTCTCACAGCTCATTCAGCTAAACGTGCTCTTCTGACGAGTAGTCCAGCAGCTCAGCACGTCTATCAGCATTTGGGTTTCTCACAGAGTCCTGCACCAACACTTTAACTACACTCTTCTGTTTCTCTCTCACATAAACAAACCTCTTCTTCTTCTTTGAGCACTAGTGGCGGCTGGTAAACACCATCAGGTGCATTACCGCCACCTACTGAGCTAGAGAGTGAAGTGTGACGTCAGAAGTGCTCCACTTAACATGAACTCTGTTTATAATAACACATCCGGTCTGTCTCACAAAAACAACATGCTGGTGTATCTGAGTCAAACACAAGTAAACCTTCAGTGTAGAAATATTATTGTAGCCCCACAACTTCAGTAATTTAACAGCTCTTACCTTTGATAAATTCTCTGGGCCGGGTTGTAGGACCATTGATATTCCAGATGATGCTGACCCCTCTGAGCTTAGTCTAAAATTTGAGTTTCAGAGGTACTCTTCACTGTGTCACTAGTCTCCTGTAGTGTCTGTGTTGTGGTTTATTTCAACATTAGTCCTCATTTATTTACTCATTAACGTGATTTTGTGTGAAAATGTCTGTCACATTGAAATTTGTTGACAAAACAAAGCAAGGTCATCTCTGTCCAAAAGTGTACAGTGATGAAGTCTCCATGACGTAAACATGTGAAAGTGAAATGTTACACACATGACAAGGTGAGTATTAATAAAGGGTAACACACTGTGAGCTGGTAGTCTAATAAACACCACACAAGTCCACAGTGAATTGTCATGTTTTAATCATCATCATGCAGCTATTTGTTACAATATTTTAAACCATTGATCACAGATTTGCTCCTCCACATCTTCTTTAGATTAAACATATGTTCACATTCAATCCCACAGATTTCAGCACTCCTCATAGAATCCTTCCCAAAATGGCTATTTTGGGTGAGACCTTACTAGCATTAGCCAATATGAGAGAGGCTTTCATTTGATTAGCTGTTACCCTGTGGTCCTTTGTGACCTCGCTGACTATTACACGCCTTGCTCTTGGAGTGATCTTTGTTGTTCGATCACTCCTGGGGAACAACAATGCACTGCAAAAAACAATTTTTAAGAAAGTAAAAAAAAACTTGTTTATGGTCATTTTTTCTCATTTACGTCTAAAAAGAAAAAAATATTCTTAACCAGCAAGTTTTGCACAAGAAAATTAAGCTCATTCTAAGAACATGTCTAACTTTTTCTTAAGATATTTCAGCTCATCTTGAGCTTTATTTACAAGTTACAGGGTATGACTATGGTTTGGTTGAAATTCCAGAATAAGAATAAGATTATTTTTCTTATTTAAAGAATAACATAAACTAATTTTCGATTTTAGAAATGTATTTAATGACTCTAAAGTTTGAAATAAAGGCTGTCAATGTTTCACACAACATGTGGTCTTACATGAATAAAATCTGCAAGACTCAGGTAAATTTGAAATACAGTTTAGCCCCATTTGAAAGACATAATATACAGCACAACTCATAGCGTTCACTTTAGGCCAGGTCAAGCAGATCAACACCTTTAGCAAACCTTGACCATAATAATCATGTACCAACTACAGCGTTCAACTGCCAGTTCTTAATACAAAAGGCCACAACTTACTTTTTAAAATTGCAGTAAAACTGTCCAAAACAATGATCCAGTCCATCTGTGTAAAACAGAGTATCTTTTTAATATATCAGATGAGCTCATGTGTAGTCCAATTACATCACCCAGGTAATATTTCATGACAGCATAAGTCATATCTTTGTGTGTAAAACTATAATGTGGAGTGAAATCTATAAGCTTATCAGCAGATATCAATTCTGTTGCTTGTGCCATGTTTAGAATTTCTATTTTATATGACATGTAATCTCTGTCATAACAAATGGTATTATACTGTTGCAATTCAGAACAATTAGAATCATACACAAGATAAGATGTAAAATATCATATGCCAAACCATTAGAGCTTCACATAGGGCCCACCCTACTCTTACCACCGGCAGCCACACAAATCTATTGTTTCAATCCTACAGCTACACCCTATGGTTGCTGTGGCCATTTATGATCCGATCAGCAACCAGCTAGCCTTAACATCTATGGTTACTCATTGAGCCATCACATGAGTACCCAAACCACACACTGCATTACTAGCTCTTCACAGGGGTCATCAGGTAGGCACCTTCCCTCGTCAGTGTTTCACTGAATTAAGCCCACAACACCTCCAGAAGGCTCAACAGTGAAGTCTGGCGTCCCAGACCCACCCCCCTCCAAGCTAGCTCTGCAGACCTTCCTTACCCTTAACAAACGTAAATCCACACTGGCCTCCCTGGTGACTGAGGCTGTATCCAGCCCCACTGGCACCATTAATGCATGCTCAGTGCCACCAGTTCCATGTGATCTTCACGTGCTACAACACCAACCACCAAAACAGCTCCTCTACAGTGCATTTCCCCAACTAGTCTGTGTTCTCCTGATCCACAACCACTGACTAGACCTTTCAGCTGTTTCTGATAACTCCTTCACAGCTGCCCTTAGTTTCTGACCCCTGATGCCGAACTGCACAAGCAGGGATGTAGTAGACTTGGCTACAAATCCCCTAACACCTATCTCCACTGGTCTTACATCTGCCTTCCTCACCTCAGCCACCAAGTCCGCATAATTCAGCTTCTTCCTTTCAAATGCTTCATCAACTGCATCCTCAAATGGAACTGTTAATTCTATGAAATAAACTTCTCTGTTTACTTTCAGAGTACAGCACCATATCTGGCCTCAGTGTAGTTAACGCAATGCACTCTGGGACCTGCAGTTTTTTACCTACATCCACCAGCAATTTCCAATCTCACACTTCACCCCATCTACCAGTATTTATAACCTGTACCAGCTCTCGAATATGTTCCCCCTCACGCACAAACCTAATCGCTTTATTACTACAACCACTATTCAATGCATTCACCTTCAAGGGTTTGCTGTCCAACAAACATGCTAACACCCTTAGCACCTGATTATGCCTCCATGTATACCTCCCCTGCGACAAACTAACCTTACAAGCTGATAGAATATGCCTCATAGTGCCAACCCCTGCACATAATCTACAACTAGGGTCTTCACCTACCCACTGTCCAAGGTTTTGTGGAGTTGGAAGAACATCATAAGTTGCTCCAAGCAAAAACTTAATGCGA
>BRDA01006199.1:4316-14355 GCA_036984385.1 Crenuchus spilurus
AATATTGACATTTGCCATCTCCACATAATTGCATTCAGTTTTTATTCACAATTTGTATAGCGTCCCAACTTTTTTGGAATCCGGTTTGTAATTAATACACAGCATAATGTTAAATCCATATATTAGATAGCAGTTAGCAGGAGGGCTGTTAAGGTCACAGCTGAAAACACTGCATTAGTAGAGAGACCCTAGTGCATTAAGACATGCTGGCTTCATGCATGGGCCTCGAGTACTACCTCTCAAATTTAGCATAGAGAAATGTGGTTACTGTTGAGGTTTTTTTTTATCTGTACCTTTGACCCCCGCATTAGTGTGTATTTGAGGTTATATTATTTGTACCACTTAAGTCTGTGTTGGACTCTTTCTTTAACTTTATACCTCTTTTCCTTTCAGGACCCTGACAATAATGGAGACTCTAAGATAATGTTGCATGCGATACCAAAGCAAGCAGAGTATCAAGAGAAATCTCCTATGTAAGTACTCTCTTCCAAATGCCACCCATAGGACAATGAAATACCAATTACCAAGCTTATGGTTCTCAGAAGGAGATGCAGCTAATTTCAGCTGACAGTACCTGCTGTGCCCTCTCTTCTCATGTGCCCTCGTTTTCCAACAACAGCAATAAACTCAACCCTACAGAAGGAGGGAAACAAAAGCACATGTCTGTCTCTCTGCCATCTGACAAAGAGCAGGATATCTGGAAGAACAATGACTGGCCAAAGCCTTCACACAACCAGGATAATCTACAAGTAAGGGCCTTTGGCATTGTGTAATGATGTAGGATTATTGCTAATAATAAAATCCTACCTTTTGGAATTTCTTTATAATATGTTCTTATGAAATAAATTACTTTTCCAGGATTCAAGGAAAAGCAAAATTAGTGAGTCTGAAAAGGACAAGCCTAATCTTCCTCCATGTAAAAGTCACATGCTGAGTGAGATCTGTAGCAGATATGGTATGTTTGTTTGTTTTTTTTGTTTTTTTTTTTTTGTTTTTTTTTGTAAGCTTCTGTTAAGAAATTGCTAATTGCTTTGATCTCACACTGTGTGACCTGTGCCATGATGTACTTCTGAGAGAAGAATGGGCAAATTTTTTAGTGTACATAATGAATAAAATAATAAAAATCTACACTTCACAACACGTCTGTGGAAGTGCATCATGGCACAAACGAGTTTTCTGAGGACCTCAGAAAAGTTGGTCATGTAGCAAGACAACAAGCCTAAGCACACACCAGATACTGAAAGCAAAGTTTTACATACTTTTGCCTCTAACAAACATGTCATATTGGATCATTTTCCTCAATAAATAAATGAGCAAGTTTAATATTTTTGACTTATTTGTTTAACTGGGTTCTCTTTATCTACTTTTAGAACTTGTGTGAACATCTGATGATGTTTTAGGTCATATTTATGCAGAAATATAGAACATTCTAAAGGGCTCACAAACTTTCAAGCAACACTAATTTATATGTTCATTTAAAAGCTTGGCATCTCTTGGCATGATATAAAAAGGATGAAAGTGTTTTCATTGAAATGGGGTCTGTGATGTTAGGATCCTTTAGTTGGACATATTGGAGGACCTTATCCTTACACGTGGCCTAGTGGTTAAGGATCTGGACCTGAAGGTCGCCGGTTCGATCCCCGGGCAGGTCACGACTGAAGTGCCCTTGAAGTGCACCTAACCCCCCTATTTTAAGTCGCTTTGGATAAAAGTGTCTGCTAAATGCCTCAAATGTAAATGTAAGACTCATCTGTTAATCAACAGATCTCTCCACACCAGACACGACTTTCTGCCACAAAATGATATTCCATTTAGAGTTAGATTACTGACTACTGCGTATACAATGACTAGTAGTGATGTGTGTCAAGTGGCAGAGACTAACTACATTTCACTGTCTGAAAAGCAAAAATCAATTTAACATACAGAAATATACACATGCAGAAACGATGCTAGGTTTCTTAATTGTTAACCCCAATTGTTTAATTAACAATTATGATTTAAAGAGAAATATTAAATTGTATTAAAATGTAAAAAAAAAATTAAAAAATCCTGAATCCGGATATCAAGTATATGCTTTGATGTATAGCATCTTGGGGACAGTCATAGTAAACTGTATTTGATTGGATAGGTTTAATCTGTGTTAATAAATCGGTCTTGCGTATGTATAATTTTCTTTAGACCAGAGTTGGAGTGTGGACCCAGGAGCTGCTTTGTCACAGTATGGTACAGACAGCCCCTCTCTTCCAGTGGTAATTTAATATAACCATAATACAGAATTTTCTTTTTACTTTAGCTTCAATAGTGGAAATTAGTGCTTGCTTCACATTTTGTACACATTTTTACTTATGACAGTAAACTATGTAGTATGGAGGGACAAATTATAGGCACTGACTGCTAATAAGAGCCAATATTTAGCATTTTATTAACAAATAATTATCTCAGTTTTCATGCCATTATAAACATTAGGACTGCACCGAAATTAAAGTGTTTGTCCGGAACCAGACAAATTGAAGCATTTCTGTCTTTGTTTAAAAAAAAAAAAGTAACTGTGTCATTAAAACCATCTTATGTGGGTATAAATTATTTGGTCTTTTCACTTATTTGGCTGAACACCAAAAGTGTTATTTTTGCCATTTTTGGCCAAATTATTTATGTTGTTGATGATGAGTATGTCCCAGTGCTCCACCCACAGCTCTGTAGGACTGATGGAAATGTAGACCACTTGTCAAGTTAATCCAAACAGCCATGCTTTTCTGTATTTTTGCAACTGTCTAAAAGTCACACTCCTTTTTAAAATATGTTAATGTAAGTTGTAGGAGTTAAAATTACATTTAAATCACATAAGTCTCACATAGGGCTGTCAAACGATTAAAAATATAATTGCAATTAATCTCAGAATATATAGTTAATCACAATTAATCACTTTTTTATGGAGAATTTTGAAGAGAGACTGGTGGCAGAAATAAGGAGATATAGACACCTTTATGAGGGAATTGGGTTGGCTTGTTCAGACAGATGTTTTAATGTAATTTTACTTTAAACTTACCCGGAGTTGACAGGTTCGCGGTTTTCATGTCAAAAGGTTTTGTTGAATATCCAGTCGCGGGTGAACTTTCAAGGGTGGCGGGATGTGTTTTATTGGGTAACTTTTAAAAATTGCCGCGGCCGGTTGCCTAGGATATTACTTCAACACGGCGGGCAAACGTGTACAAAGTCGACACTAAGGAACTTTGAATACAACAATAACAACGGAGAGAGGGAGAGAGAGAGGGGGAGGGAGAGAGAGAGAGAGAATCAGGAATATGGGAGGCAATATGATTGATGGACTGATAAATTCCTTATAAACAAATACTAAGTTGAACACTCTTAGTTGTTTTGCCGTTTGATTCAAACGTGTGACAGACACATTTTGGGCTAGTTTAAGCTTCTGAAGGGCGGGTTTTAGACTGACTTTTGGCTAAATAATTTTGATGGATCTGGCAACCCTGACGGTAACATAGGCTGGCTCTAGCTTATTTTTTCACTGGTTTTAAGATTTCCACCGATTCATCAGCATCTCCAAGAAACAAGCTACATTAAGTAATTACTTTGGTATTCCACCACCTCCAAAGAAACGCCAGACTGAGACTGAAGGTAAAAAAAGAGTATTCACTTAAAAATGGCTGCAGGAGATAGCATGGCTCCAAACAGTGGATGTCAGGAGGGTAGTGATTATCAATGCTTGTAGTATTTTCGAGCATTGTAAAAGGTGAGCACCAAACAACATCTGTAGGTGCTCCTTTGAGAACTAGACCAAAAAAATTATGTGCACCCCTGTTTATAATAACAAATGATATATAAAATAATACATAATACACAAGAGAATGTAAAGAAATAAACTGGTTTATTAAGTGAATTTACATTAAAGATCAGACGATCTTCAGTGACTTTTGCCTTTTTCGCCACACTTTCCTTACTTTAACTTGCAGGGCGTTTCAATAAAGTCCTGTCCTAAGAGCTTTGTTTCTTCCTCCATTTCAAAATGTTTAGAAAATGAGCGAGACACTTTTGTTTACAAAGGACCGAACAAACTCTTCTTCTCTGCAGTTTCAGCAGTGATCTCTTCACTCATGCTCATTAGTGTCACCTAGTGACGGGTGGAAGCTCGCTCATATATCAGCTCACATCATAAAGCAAAAAATCTACTTTGCAATAGTTCATATCTCAAAAAATTCATGTTGGGTCACTCGTAAGTCAAGGTTACACTGTATATGAAATGGTGCTTAAAGCACCTGAAATGTTCAGTAATTCTAAAAATAAATCCCCAAAAAACAGAAGTCAGGAAATGTTTCAGCCTTTATTCCTCTACTGTTAATAGTGCCACGTGCAGTCAAGTCTCAACATGAGCTACGGATGACTGGCAGGGCAAATAAAATTTGAGTTAACAGCACTATTTTTTAAAAATCGTGTTAAATTGAAATTGTGTTAATACATTACTATTGCATTACCTTTGACAGCCCTAGTCACACAACATAACATTTATGGTAAAATAATCATGGTAATTGTCCCTGATTACTAATAATTTATTTCAGATCTGAAAAAATGTCAGCTCCTGCTTACCATACAAATGCTATGTACTGTAGCTTATTTAGTACTTCCTGCTTTATCTTCAAATGGGTGACAAAAAGTAGTAACTGACGCTTTCAAAATATCACCATAAGCATGTTTAAATTGCCATAGAAATAAACACATTCTCTTCTCCCAGCCAAGAGTACAAGCAGAAACTCTGGATATGGACTGCACGTATGTGAGCCATAGTCTGCTGGTACGCAGCCGAAAGCAGACTAGGATGGATCAGACTGACATGGTCAAAGGTATGTTCAGTTTAAGTGATACTTTCATTCTCCATATTTTAGGATTAACTATTTAAAGTTACAATTAACAAGCCAGCATTGTTCACTGTATTGTGCTTGTAGGGCATGGTACAGACAAGCAGCTCAATTTTTTTTGGCATGTCTGATTCAAGTAGGATAGATTTTCAACAGTCTGAACATCAAAAACCAAATGACGTGTGGTTAGCACGTTTGCCTCTCAGCACTGAGGTCTTGGGTTTAAATCCCCATTTGGGTGGACTTTCCATGTTCTCCCCGTTGTCTGCATGGTTTTCCTCCGGTGTCCTCCCACAGTCCAAACACATGGAGATCAATGACCCTGGTGTGTGTGTGAATGAATGTATATGTCTATGTGTATGTATGCCCAGATTTGGCTGGCACTCTGTCCTGGGTGATCCCTCTAGTGCTTGATGCAGTCCTTTTGGTGAACAGTTTCTTCCGGTTGAGACGCTGTGCATGTTTAGCTGGCGCTTCTCATCAGTGTGTGGTTGAGTTCTAAGTGCATAAATGGATTAACGCTGTTAATTATGAAGCGTCCTTGGGTTTGAGAACGCCTCTATTTAAGTAATGTAACATTTATTCAACTGAATTTTTCTAATCTAATTCAAGCCACATTTGCATGTATTTTCCAATCTTACTTCTAGACACAAGGCTCAATTTGGTCAGATTGGATTTTATTGTTTTTCTGGGCATTTTGTTGATGCAGTAATTCTTGTGCGACAGGAGACTTTGTGGTGCATGTTCAGTTTAAAGGACATTTAGATAACCTATTTTTTGCGTTGTATGGTGAAATCTGCAATGCTTGATTCAGGAAAAAAAGTCCAAATTTAATTCTTATAACCTGTTAAGAGGTCTGTTGACCAGGTCAGTCTATACTGTCATGTTTGTGATGTAGTTGAAGTGAAATAGTGTGGTTGTTCTATTAGCTAGTTGTTACTATCACATTTTGCTCTTACATAGACATGGTATGCACAAATGCATTGTTAACTGCAGTACCCATTGAGAATATGCATCCAAACTTGACTACAGTCTCACTTTACAAATTAAATTTGGTCACTTTTAACTTGAAATGTTAATTTGAAAGAGAAAAGATCTGCAAGCTTTACCAGAGCGTGATTGGTCCAGCGCTCTGTTTTGTAGCTCCTGACAGCTCACCTTATCTGCTTCTCCCCACCCTGGCTCTCTGTTTGTGTGGCAGGGAGCCAAGGTGGAAGTCAGCTGAGTCACTGGAAGTTTGCTGAGTGTTTAATTTGAAAGGCATGCAAAACAAAGATGACCACTTCCAGATGTTTGTCCTGTATATCATTTCAGCTTGTAAACATGTTCTTCATGACAGGATATTTCCACAATATAGAGGTAATTTGGTTATCGAGATGTCAACCTAAGACGCATCTAAGCAGAATTTAGGTGCATGTCATAACGTAGAGATTATATTGTGTTGACTCAAATGAAAGAAATTAGAGTAGTTGTGAGGAAATTACCATTGCAAAATCTAAATAGTCTATCAAAATCTCATTTAAGAGAATCCAGTTTGCCCTGTAGTGTAAACAAAGCCTGATTATCCAGAGCTCTTCTCTTCACAGGAGTAGGACAGAAAACTAATGACAGCCTCGCAAACATCTTTGATACAACTTCATATGGAGAGTATGAGTCCTTCCCTCAAGATGACGTGTCTGACTTGGAGCATGGTCATATTCCTGAGAATGAAGAAGAGGAGGAAAAAAGTGAAGAGGAGGAGCATGATGAAGCACTGGTTGAAAAACGTATAACTGAAGGCAATTTTTTATTTTCATTTTTTTCCCAAAAGAAGGGTTAGAAAACATGTTTGGTCTTCAGAATCAGTGGAACTAGCAAGGAGATTGTCTTATGCATTTTTTTTCCCACAGTACACTGTCGGAGAACCTCCCCAAGAATTGGAGATAAACTCTCTGGAAAAGTTGCTGAGAAGTGAGATCTGTTTCTTGGTACACTGCTAATAACTCACCTACACTTAATGACTTAATCTTTCTCCATTCCTCCCTTCTGTCTTGTGTGCTATGAACAGGTCTTTTGCTTGTGTAGAAGTTGTACGCAAGAAAAATCAGAGAAGGAAACTGCAGGGCCACACTTGCAAAGAATGTGAAATTGTAAGTGTTTTAATATATCCCTCTTGTAAAGTGGACTTTGGACTAGGTGTAATTAGATTATTTCAAACAATTATTAAAATTGGAATTATTAAATACAAGGAATGCACCGAAATGAACATTTATGGCCAAAACCGAACAAATTGAAACATTTGACTGAATTCTGAACACTGTTCTTCATTTCTATTAATTAATAAATAATAAATTCTAAATAATTAGTAATTAACCTATTTCCCAAAGTTTTGTAGTTAGTCAGGAATGAATGTCTGTATTTTAATAAGCTGGTTTGACATCATTTTTTAGTAACACGAGTTTAATTGATTATTATTTTATATTTGTCTACAGATGTTGAACACAAAGCTAAGCTGTATTCTGGATTCATTATAACGAGTGTAGTTTAGTAAAGGTTGTGCTTGTAGTTTGTTGTCATCTTCCATTTGACCACCAAACTAACTGTGGTGATGAATCTTTGTTTTGGTGGTGAGGAAAAGCACAATTCTGAATGTCCAAAAAGAAGGTGTCATTAAAAACATCATAGTTCAGTATAAATTGTTCAGTCTTAATGACCCGAACACTCAAAAGTGTGTTTTTTGTCATGTTTAGTTGAATAATTTTGGTTGCAGAATATCTGGTGCATCTCTTATGTATTTATTTTCCAGTAATAGCTGCAGCTTCATAGGACTACCTAATATCTGTGGTTTGTTACTGGTTTCAGTACTATGCAGACTTGCCAGATGTAGAGAGACAGAAGAAACTCTCATCCTGCTCACGGCATCGTTTCCGTTACATTCCCCCATCTACACCAGACAACTTCTGGGAAGTGGGTTTCCCATCCACACAGACCTGTGTGGAGAGAGGTATGTACTTTAACCATGTTGCTTCACTTTGTTTTTTAGTCAAGTTCTGTAGTAATTTGGCATATATTGTTTTTTTTTCCAATACTGGCTCCTTCACTGGTAAAGGGTGGTTTTGCAATGTAATATTTGACTTTAGTTTTGTTTTGACTGATATGCCTGTGAGTTTGGCTTATGAGAAACATGAAGACTTTCCTGCTTATGCTGTATGTTGTCTGAGCTTTTCTGTACTGTCATTACTTTTGTTGATATGCCTGACTAGAGGGTCAATAAAGTGCTGTGTGTCATTTACACCATTCACCAGGTTATATTAATTTCACTCGCAGAGAAATTGCATGACATTGAATAACAGTGCATGTGAAGATTAGGATATTCTAAACATTAAGTAAACACTTTTGAAAAATATCTGAGTGCAGACCTGAGCCAGTCTGACAAGGGCCAAATTATTATAGCCAGACAACTGTGTTGCAAGTTGGCAAGGCTTTATAGGGTGTTCCCAGTTATTAGTGGTCTGTACCTACTAGGGCTGGGACGATATTGCCTAAAATCAATATTGTGCTATATTGAGCAGTTCACCTCAATAACGATAAATGGACGATAATAATAATACACACATACCCCAAAAATAAATAATGTTAGGCCAACATAACGACTTCACAGTCATATAATTTTAATTTACGAAGAAGTTTAATTCACTTTAAATTATAAATAAATGAAGAAAATGTCTTGGACAGAAAAGACACCATTAACCTCATCAATACACTTACTCCTGAGGTGGTATTTGGAATTTACATCAAAAAGCTCCTGGTTTGTATGTTTATGGTCAATATGCTTTCTGATGTTGCATCTGTTCATAAGAACTTTGCACATAGGACATTTTCCCCGGACAATAGATCTCACGCGAACTCTTCTTTTGAGTGCATAAATTCCCAGGTCGTCTTCTGCCCTGAGTGGACATGGCTTGGCACTGGGTGGACACAGCTCTGCACTGGGCTTTACACTGGGTAGGCGCAGATCTACACTGGGTGCATGCAGCTTTACACTGGGTGGGCACGGCTTGGTACTGGGTGTGCATGGCTCAGTAATGGTGGTGTTCTGCACCCTAAGCCACATCGTGTATATATAGAATAGTGTATCCTGAAACATGAGAAAATAAATTCTATAAAGTGTGGGGCCATAAAAATAATTGTAGGTCTCTGAAAGGCTTAGTAATGACAGTAACCGGCTTTTGACACAACAGTACAACATAATATGTACAATGTCAAATGATGTATATAATTATATAAATATGATTAAGTCTCAAATGGCAACAAGGTATATAAACCTTGTTGAGTATACTGTTTTTCTGATATTTATATAATTGTGACCCCGCCAGGGAAAACCAGGCCAAAGTCACTGATCAACTTATTGAGATACCATGTCAACATCGTGTCACTCACATTAGCGACAAAACTTAGCCAATCGGTATTATTGCTGTAAATGAAAGATAACAGTCTCATATCTATCGAAGTACATATTTTGATCAAAAACAAAACTTAAATTCACTAAAAGTTGTTTTGGAGAAAAAACTAATTTTGAAAAAAAAAAAAAAAGACTTTGACCTGGTTTTCCATGGCGGGGTCACAATTAGTCTGATTTAGTCTGATATTTGTATTAGTAGTCTGATATTTATATAATTAGTCTGATATATAATTAATCTGATATTTATATAATTATACACAGCTATGACATGTTCGGCATTGTAGATAACTATTATGTTAGATATTGTGTGACTTATTGTACAACTTATGTTGTATTGTTGTGTCAAAAGACTTATTGTTGTGTTAACTGACTTACCTTCATGTTGGACTGCTCTGTTAAAATGTAGTTTGAGATGACTCCTAAGTTTACTGGCTGATTTTGGTTTATAATACTCTATGGAGCAAAACGGGTAATGATATTTGTCGCAGCATGTGTAACATATTAAAATGAATGCAGTCTAAGCTGGAAGGGGAGATTGCCCAAGAACAAGCTGGATTTAGACCAAGAAGAGGCACTCGGGATTAGATCACAAACCTCTGGATCATCTTGGAGAAAGCAAGAGAAAGGAACCTGGAACTGTATTTCTGTTTTATTGATTTCACAAAGGCATTCAACATGGTACAACATGACCAATTGTGGATAACCATACTGGAGATGGGTTTTCCCTCAC
>BRDA01006200.1:26866-45685 GCA_036984385.1 Crenuchus spilurus
TGCACTCTGGGACCTGCAGTTTTTTACCTACATCCACCAGCAATTTCCAATCTCGCGCTTCGCCCCATCTACCAGTATTTATAGCCTGTGCCTGCACAGAACTGAGATTAGGGTTAGAATTAGGGCCAGGGTCAATATTAGGATTAGGTTTAGGGATGATATTCAATCAATCAATCAATCAAAATTTATTTATATTGCTTTTTACAACGTACGTTGTCACAAAGCAGCTTTACATAATTGGCATAAGACAATTTGAATCAAAACACAAAAACCCAATGTGAGTAAGCCAAAGGCACAGTGGCAAGGAAAAACTCCCTCAAGGCTGGAGGAAGAAAACCTTTAAGATTAGGTTTTAGATTAGGGACGGGCTGAGGGTTAGGATTAGGTTTTGGGTTGAAGGTAAAATTAGGTTTATGATTAGGGATAGACAGAGGGATAGAAATATGTTTTGGATTGAAGTTAAGATTAGGTTCAGGAGTAGGGGAAGGCTGAGGATTAGAATTAGGTTGTTGGTTGAGATTAAGATTAGATTTAAGATTAGGGACAGACTGATGGTTAGGATTAGGTTTTGGATTCAATTCAATTCAATTCAAAGCTTTATTGTCATATGCACAGTAAAAAAAACATGTTTCCTGTACAATGAAATGTCTACTTTGCTGTCCACATTGGATGTCATAGTACAATAATGAAATAGTGAATAAAATAAAAAATATATAAGCACTCAGAGAAAAACATGCTATATGCACGTTGTGCCGAAGAGCTATATACATTATATATACATTATACCAGACATGGGAACAAGTCACTAAGTTGCAAGTAACAAGTAAGTCCCAAGTCTTGACAGTCAAGTCCCGAGTCAAGTCCTAAGTCAATATAAGCGAGTCTCGAGTCAAGACCCAAGTCTTAAACTTCAAGTCCTAGTCAAATCACCAGATGTAACATCATTTCAATATTTAACACAATTGATGCAGTTGATAGTCTATTGTACTACAGTTGATTAGTAGTATATTAAAATGACAATCATCATAAACGTTTTTAAAGTTTGTATTTATTACAACAAAAATAACTTACATATGACAAAGTGCTTTTTTTTACGTAACAAAAAAGTCCAAATTGTTCAATAAATTATTTTAAATTGTTTCTAAAGGTGCTTTTCAAAGAACATTAACATGGTCCTTCTAACATTTCCTTTCACTTTTTGAGTGAAAGAGAAAATATGGAGTATATATATATATATATATAAAAGAAAAGCAAATATGGAGTTATGTTCTTCTTACATTATATTTACTACTACTAATACTACTACTAATAATAATGCTAACAAAAATATCTGTGATTGGACGCTCTAGATTTTAGGCTGGTGTCAGGTTGTATAGGGCACTTTATGTCAAACATCGCTGCAACCCTGCTGTTGTATAACACACATCTGCTCCCCAACATCCATGTAAATTTACCCTTTAGTAAGTATTCCTGCAAAGTGTGAAAAACATAAATGATAAAGTGACAAAAGTTTTCATCCTTCACCAAAACGACTTTAGTTCAATAGAATTTGTAAGACTTGATCCAGAAATGATTGGGCAGCGTGAACGGATCGGGTAGTGACATGCATTACAGCACCATTTAATACAAAATGGTCCAGTTATGTGATTCAGTTTTACTTATTTATTATGTTCAAATGGGGTTGTCAAGTCTTTTCAAGTCTTAAATCTCAAGTCCAAGTTCAAGTCTTTAGTGATGTTGTCGAGTCAAGTCACAAGGCATCAGTTTGGTGACTCGAGTCCAAGTCCTGTGACTCGAGTCCACACATCTGCATTATACTGCTATATACATGCAGTAATGAGCTGGGTTGAGATTAAAATTAGGTTTAGAATTAGAGACAGGCTGAGAATTGGTATTGTTTTTTTTTATTGAGATTTTAATTGAGATCATCAGTGCAGTTACAGAGTATTCACTTGAATGTCTTTAGATTCTTCATGATTACTATTTCACGACTGTATTGATATGTTATTGATGGTCTGGGGAGAATCTATTAATCATCCACACAGTCATTCAGGGCCTTAAAAAAGTAACTCATGTCAAAAATGACCTGTCACTATGTTTACTAGTAGAGAAATCCCCCTAAATGGTTTTCTACTTGAAATTTGAAACAACTTTCTGCATATTTCTGCAACTTTCTTACTCTTGGTAAAATAAAGTTGTTGTTGTTGTTGTTGTTGTTGTTGTTGTTATTATTAAATTATTATTATTATTATTATTATTATTATTATTAGGAATTTAGTGACGGAGAGTATTTTTTTACAAGGGGAATACACAGGAAGTTAACATGAGGGCTTAGTGGTTTGTATCTTAACTGCAGGTTTTGAAAATAGCAGATAGATGCTATGTGACATGCAAGGTGAAATGTTTGGTGATGGGGGCACCTAAGAGCATTGAAACCTTGACACCAGAGCTGAGTTAATGCACTATTTTCCCCAACTGAGTGTGCTGTGCCTGACCAAAAGGTGATGCTAATAGGCTCATAGGCTTTCCAGTCATTTAAATGCATGAAGCCAACAGGCTTCCTGAGAGAGATCTTCACCCACAGCTTGCTCCTGGGTAAATCAAGTGACTTTATGCTGTGCAGCAAGACGTACTGTACAATTCTGTGTGTACTGATTGTTTTGTTTTGACTGAAGAAAGACTCAGTATGAATTAAACTGCGAAAATGGTTTTAAAATTTGGGATTTCATTGTTAATGTGAATCCTATGCAACTTCTATTTAACAGCTGCTATGAAAAGTCTGTGAAATCTGATATTTGAGATACTAGGTCCATAAACTTATGAAAAATATACTTTGACTTTGGTAGGGTCCTCTGGCCCTGCCTTATCTGTTAACTCCACTAAACTGTGCTTGTTTGTTGGCTTTTGTCTCCCAGAGCATCCCGCGGATTTTCTCCAACTACACTGTCAAAGAGGCCAAGAAAGTAGAAAACCAATCTAAGAATCGCTATATTGACATTCTTCCCTGTGAGTTAAGCTCTGAGCTTCTATGATTAAAAAAATCATTTTGTTTACATAAATTATTCACAGTTTACATATTGGACTGTTAAATATGCTTTCAGATGATTATAATCGCGTTCAGCTCTCTAGTGGAGGAAGTCATGACTACATTAATGCCAGTTTTATTGAGGTACTTTTATTTTGTCTGATGTGAAACCATCCAAATTTACCTGAAATACATTTGGGTTATACATTCATGTTATCTTTATATATGTGTGTGTATTTGTGTGTATACACACACACACACACACACACACACATATATATATGATTTCATTGTTTCATGTCTACATTCAGGGTTACAAGGAGACCAACAAATACATTGCAGCCCAAGGTGAGTGGATAATGAATTTGCTTGTTATTGTTACCCATAAGTCAATTGTCCTTACTGTGGATGCTAATATTGTCATATTCATTTTGTTCAGGACCCAAGGAAGAGACAATTGACGATTTCTGGAGAATGATTTGGGAGCAGCAGACCTCCATCATTGTGATGGTTACTCGTTGTGAAGAAGGAAACAAGGTAGAGGGGTTTGGTTTCATTCTGTCCAAGCACATAGAGATGGACTCTAAGAATAGTTTTTTTTGGCACTTACGCAATGAATAGGCATAAAAACAAGCCTGCCAGGCCTAATCTGACTTAAAATAAAAAGTGACTAAAAGCTATAGTGGTTACATTGATTCTTCATTTGCTAAATATTAGTCAGATGAAAATGTACGGAATAATAACAGCTCCTGGAAAACCCTCTGGCATACAAAAAAAATCTCAATTTCCTCTTTGTTGAGAGCATTTTGTTTATGTATATGTACTCTGTAAAACATTTAACTCATTTGCTCTTTTGCTTCACAGAACAAGTGTGCTCAGTACTGGCCATCAAAGGAGAGGGAAACAGAGATTTATGATGACTTTGTTGTGAAGATCAAGGGAGAGGAGGAATGCCCTGATTACATTATTCGCCATCTCAGCCTGATGAATGTCAGTTGATTACAGCTGTGTTGTTTTAGTTCATTATTTATATTTAAATGTTAATGTATAGCCAATTTCTGTATTCTGTGTAAATATAACCCGCTTATTTATCTGCATCTTTTTTTTCAAAGACTTTATTTAGACAAATTCCAGGTGTACAGTTCATGACTGAAATGTAGAACTGTACATAGTTGAAATGTAGCATCTCTTTTGGACAGTTTTGGTGTTGATTGTTGACTTTTCTGTTCTTGTGGGGTTTTTTTGTTTGTTGTTTGTAGCGTAAAGAGAAGGCAACGGAACGAGATGTTACTCACATCCAGTTTACGAGCTGGCCGGACCATGGAGTACCTAGTGATCCCAGCACCCTCCTCAAACTACGTCGGAGAGTTAACTCCTTCAAAAACTTTTTCAGTGGACCAATCGTCACCCACTGCAGGTAGGTGGACCCAACACTAAACTGCAGTCACATTTTCATGAAAAGAAGAAATGTTAGACTTATCAAGAAGCCACGTTTCCTACATTTAATTTTCATTTGTAGTGAAAACTAACATTGGAATTTCACCACAATTATATTTTGTTTTGATGTGCATTTTTTAAAAGTTATTTAAAATGTTTAAAATTCACTTTTAAAGGGGGATTTTTGAAATGAATGTAAATGTAATGCTTATAATTAGTTAAACCATTCTGACATTACGTTCCAGTTTCTCTGTCGGTGCATTTTTATAACCCATGAATGAACCTTAATTGTCTCTAGTGCTGGAGTTGGACGTACTGGCACCTACATCTGTATTGATGCCATGATAGAGAGTCTGGAGGCTGAGGGCCGTGCCGATATCTATGGATACGTTGTCAAACTTCGCCGCCAAAGATGCCTAATGGTTCAAGTGGAGGTTTGAGAGCTGCTGCAATTGTCTTGTTTTATTTTTTCCTTGTTCAGTGTATCCAGAGTTAATAGGTTTATATTTTTTGTATGTTTATCTGTCAGGCCCAGTATGTTCTGATCCACACGGCGTTGATTGAGTATAACCAGTTTGGTGAGACAGAGATTTCGCTGTCTGACTTACATTCAGAGATCAACACACTTAGGCATAAGGAGGACAATGAGCTCAGTTTGCTGGAGATGGAATTTCAGGTGAGTGCTTCCTGTTTCCCTTCTCTTGATTTACATTTTAGGCCAAATATTCCACTTTAATGTTTAGATTATAAAGTCTGTATAAGCACATCATGTCATTTTATGTATTTTCCAAATTCAAGAGATTTACAGGCGATAATGAAGTATTTTAGACACTTCTATAATCATGTTAAATCAATGACATAACATTTAGTTATTTTTTTTTATGCAGAAACTTCCTAAGTTTAGAAATTGGAGGTCATCCAACACTGCAGTGACTGAGGACAATAAGAAGAAAAACCGCTGCTCTTCTGTCATCCCATGTGAGTTGAAAGTTTGACTTTATCTGACTTTGTAAAGATGTTTGAGAGTTATCAGATCTCAGTAGTTTTGTCAGTTCTCAGTTGTTGATTTACACTACCGGTAAAAAGTTTTGGAACTCCCCAATCTTTCCAGTTTTGTATATAAAATGATTGAGTTTAATGTCTCATTGCACTCTGAAAGCTAGTTAAATAATAATAAAAAAAAAAACTTATGGAATCTATTTATAGACCAAAATGTGTCTAAACTTTGGACACAAAGTAGCACCTTTGTCAGATATAACAGCTGAACACACTCGTGGCAATCTTTCTTTCTTTTTCTATTTCAGTTTTACACTGAGGTGTGTTGAAAAATGAGCTGTTTATGCTAGTTTACAAAATTAGCTCAACTCACAAAGACTGCAGTTTTTTTTAGTGGCTGCCATGTCATCACAGCTAATGCACAACCCCATTAGAATCACTTCTTCAGTGCTTGACCAGTTAAAGCTGTGGCCCTAACTTGTCTTGCTTGAGAAACATTAGTAAGAAGACTTAATGACCAATAATTTTTTTAAATTCCAGACGACTTCAATAGAGTTCTGGTTAAACTGGAAGAAGATGTCAGTCAGGGAAGTGATGCTGAGGATGAAGATGAATATTCTTCAGATGAAGAGGATGAAACACCCACCAAATACATCAATGCCTCCTATTTGGATGTAAATGCTTTTATAATATATGCATATTTTAAAATGCTATTGCGTTTAATTAATGTTTTTTTTTGTTACATATCTCAATACATTTTTTAAATATTGATCAGCATGGTTATAGCTCATGAAAATCAGAAATCCACGATCTCAGATTTATAGTGTTTCATAAGATCAAGCAGAAAAGGATGTACAGTACAGATATGTCCAACTTCTGACAAGTATGTTTATTTGTACACTCAGTACTTGGTTGATGCTCCTTTAGTATGGATTACTCCATCAGTGCAGCATGGCATGGCGGCAGTGAGCATGTGGCATTGCTGAGATGTTACTGATGCCCAGGTTGCTTCAGCTGTTTGTTGATTGTGGCTTTTGAGATCATCTGGATTGCTGGGGTGGGTGTTCCTCATCTTGTTCCTTACAATACCCCACAGACTGTCTATGGGGTTCTGATTCTGAGTGCTAGCAAGCCAGTCAACCACAGTAATATGGCATTTTGGCGCTGTGGGCAGGTGTTCAGTTTTGCTGGAAAATTAAATCTGCATCTCCATAAAGCTTGTTAGCAGATGGGAGCATGAAGTGCCAAAAAATCTCCTGCCAGGCTGAGTAAAGCACAGTGGATGACCAATACTGGCAGATGACATGGCACCCAAACTGCACATTGGACTTCAGACACCTTGAATTCTGTGTCTCTTCCTCCACACTAGGAGCTTGATTTCCAAATGAAAGGCAAATTTGACTTTCATCTGAAAAGAGAACTTTGGACCACTGAATAACAGGCCAATTCTTTTTCTTCTTAGTCCTGGTAAGACACTTCTGATGTTGTCTCTGGTTGTCATTAGGAATGCAGCAGTTGTAGCTCTGTGTGTGTGTGTGTGTGTGTGGTGGCTCTTAATGCACTGACATTAGCCTCAGGCCCCTTCTGAAGCTCTCAAGTTCTTGTATCGAGTTTTCATGAAAGTCCTCTCAAGGCTGTGGTCATCCCTTTTCCTTGTGCACCTTGTCCTACCACATTTTCCTCTTCTAGACAATTTTCCATGTACTTGCTTTGAAAAAGCACTTTGTAAACAGCCAGCCTTTTTAACAACCACCTCCTGCTTACCCTGCTCGTGGAGGGTGTCGATGATCATCTTGTGGACAACTGCCAAGTCCGCAGTCTTTCTCATGGTTGTGTTAGAGATATTGATAGATAAGCTGTGGTTATCTCACGCCTCGATTACTGCAACACTGTGCTAACAGGCCTCCCAGCCTGCACTATTAAACCACTACAGATGGTCCAGAATGCAGCAGCACGTCTGGTTTTTAACCATCCAAAACGGGCACATGTCACCCCACTGCTCATTGAGCTACACTGGCTTCCGATTGCTGCCCGGATCAAACACAAAGCCTTCACGATCGCCTATAAGGTGATGACAGAGCAGGCTCCCCCTTATCTACACTCGCTCTTAAAAGCTTATGTCCCTGCCCGGTCGCTGCGCTCCTCCACTGAACGTTTCCTTGCTTTGCCTAACATTCACACAAAGCAATCCAGACTGTTCTCCTCAGTAGTTCCCAGATGGTGGAACAAGCTGCCTACCACCACTAGAGCAGAGGTGTCCCTCACTGGGTTCAAGAAACTCCTAAAATCCGAGCTCTTCAAAGAGCACCTGCTCTAGTGATCCCAAATACTCCCCATGAGTACTGATATGCACTCAGCATTCGATATCCAAATGTTAATTCTAGTATACTAGTACTAGTAAATACTAGTACAACTCTAGTATTTTTTCGCATCTGTACTTTCCCACTATTGTAAGTCGCTTTGGATAAAAGCGTCCGCTAAATGTAATGTAATGTAATGTAATGTAATGTAATATGTGGTATTTATACTGTTTAATTAGCAATTTGCTCAAACTCCAAATTAAATATTCTAATAAAGAGAAGTAGAGATCCTACATTTCTGATTTTCATGAGCTATGAAATCATACTGATGAACATGAAACACAAAAGGCTCAACATAATGAAGAGAAAATATATTTCAGTTTGCCTTTGAGATGCAGTAGTGCAATTTCCAGATTGGATACATATTACACTTGTATTTTTATTATACTTTAAATGTTTGGCAACTTTGATTTTTAGTGATTTTGTGCATGTTAAAATAAATGATTTATGTCTGTGTAGGGATACTGGTGTTCAAAAAGCCTCATTACTGCGCAAGGACCTCTCTCAGACACAGTTGCAGATTTCCTGCAAATGCTGTACCAGCAGCGGGTTAAAACTGTGGTCATGCTCACTGATTGCACAGAGAATGATCAGGCAAGTCTTATCTAGATCTACCAAGCTGCAGCATAGCTGACATGAATGATATCTTTACTTACAGTATCATTTTTGTGTATATCAAACATGCTTGCATCCTCAGTTTTTACATGTTATGATGGTTTAGGAGTTCTGCTCTCAGTACTGGAGTGATGAGAAGAAGGAGTTTGGAGAGATGGCAGTGGAAGTCAAAGAGACTGAAACCTTCCCTACATACATCAGACGAAAGCTAGAATTACAGCACACAAAGGTAAACTATTTCATAATATTTTCTTCATTTATTTATGGGTGTACTGATCGATAAGTAGCATTGCAGCACTGTTTAGTCCAGTGTTATTCAAAAGTTTTCAAAACACTTCATTAGTTATTAAAACATCCCTTTTCAAATACAAGGTTATTCCATTTTACTTTCTGAACTTTATTCTTTATGCTTTCTCAAAACTTTTACTTATCGACTTCTCTGTTCATCATTCTGGACAAATATAACATCTTAGAGTTGATACATTTTTTAAATATTTTATAGCTTCTGACTATAATTTGTAACTTTGAAGAAGATTAGAATTAGCATGTTATAATCCTTTATATATCTGTAAGCAACATGTTTTTATATGAATGAAAACTTAATTTAAACAGTCTGATGTAGCATCCATACAAATATATTATGCACTGACTATGAGACTGTTTTTCTGAATCAGTTCTATGCCATGAGGCTGTAATTTCATGATGTGATGAGGAATCGTTTGTGTATAACACATACTTATGCATTCATAACTGCTTATGACTCCTGCAGAGGAAAGTGAGCCACACAACAGAACAGTACCACTTCCTGAAATGGGCAGGAAATGAGCTTCCAGCAAACCCAAGTGACTTGATTGACATGATGAGGAGCATAAGGCAAAATGCTCAACATAAGAACAACAGAGAGAACAGGAGTGTGCCAATTGTAGTGCACTGCAAGTGAGTGTAGTCGGCCCTATCTGATCATACTTGGATGCAGCTGTTTGTGGATTTTTATTCAATGCAAATGTGACCTTTTTACAGAACCAGTCAAACTCCTACAGAGTTACTCAAGTCTCAGGCATCTAAACACTGTTATTTAAAACCATTTATATGGGCAGCAAATGTGTGTTTATACAGTGATATATGCAGGTCTTAAAGTAAAAAAAAAGCCTGAAACTTTTTTGGTCGTGGTGATAGGAATGAAACCATACTATATTGTTGCTATTGCTGAGGTTTAATAAAAATTGTCTTTGAAAAGTGCAAACAATTGCTTTTAACAACACAATGAACAAGCTAACAAACAGTCATGACTTAAATGAGGTTCCAATGTATTTGGACTCAAAACAAAATGTAATGTATCTGTGTCCCAAAGTGCAGCCTCGCAGGCAAAAAAACCCTCAAAACATTAAATAGAGACTTTACAGTCAATTACTTTGCAAGTAATTAAAAATAGTCAATATCACAAACTAAAGGAATAAGTTACACAGAGCTGGTTTAAGGGCTTACTGTTTTTATTATAAACACAGTCCTGTAAGAGATCAGGTTTTCCAGATTCTTTTCCATTTTTTAAAAGAAACAATTGTGGTTGGATTTGGAGAAGAGACATCTTCTATGGCTGCTCCACTGGAGGCTGTGGGTGTAGCAGGGACAGGTCTTGTTGACTCAGTAGTTTGGTTTGGTTTGGTTTAGAGAAAATGGGTGTCCTGAGCTAACTTTTTGCACAGGTTAACACATGGGTGTGAAATTGTGGAAGACAAGTCATGTTCAGCTAGAAACGCACACAAACGTATTTTTTGCTCACAGACACGATCAGTAAAGTAGAGGTCTGCTACATTTCAGTAGGACCGTCACATTAAATTTAATTGCGTTTCGCGGTAGACGTCGCGGGAGCGGGACCAGATAATACATGTCGTAAAAACATCCCGCAAATTAATAGTCAAGAAAATGATAACAATGATTACCTGCATAACAAACATAAACACAGCTAATCAGTCAGTAAGAAAGTCATAAACTCAGAATACTGGTGGAGCATCACGTGAACATGATGTTACGCGTCATACAGAAACGACCAACATCCCCACCCTTCCCCCCCGCACACCTCCCACACACTGGATTACACACTAAACTCGTACGTGAGCTCCAGGCACCGTCAGTTTGTGGCACAAACTGCTCAGGGGCTTCCTGTCTTGTCCTCTTTCCTCTAGCCACGCCCAGCACCACTTGTTTTTAATTCCTTCCTCCAGTAAGTGTGTCTTGTCCCGGTGTGACGAACTCCATTTTCTATTCTTCATCTTGCATTTGATTTGTCCGCCAAACCGAACACATTCACTGATTTTCTATGAGCCGCTTTACTGTTAGTCATTGGTCAAGACAATGCAAGCTTGAGTTTAGTTCTGATAGCCGGAGCACTTTAAGCCCTATGCATATATCACTTTACATCATATGAGCGTAGTCAATGGTTTAAAAAAAAAATTTCAGTACAAATTTAAGTGAAACTCATTCTTTTAAGTATAAAAACATTTCCTTCCTTCTTTTACACTTTATACATCATCTTTATGTCTAACAGTCAACAAGTTAAAAATGTTATACCCTTTACAAATGTCGACTTTTTTCATTGATTTGATGTTGAAGTTGAATTGTGTTTGGATATAAGATCTGATTTTACTGCAGTTGTTCCACTCACATTAATATATTCTTTTTTGTCTAAATTTTCTCATATACAAGTGATGGATCCTCACGTTCTGGACTCTTCTGTGCCCTGTGGAACCTTTCGGACAGTGCAGAGACTGAGAAACTTGTAGATGTTTTCCAGGTGACCAAAAACCTGCGCAGGGAGAGGCTGGACATGATCAAAAGCCTTGTAAGTCTTCATGAATTTATTTGTGCAGATTTTATTCTTCCTGAAAATATGTCCTAAACATTAGCATTTAAACATTTATTAAAACTGTGTAATACTATGTCCTGCATGTGAACAGGAGCAGTACCAGTTCATCTATGCCGCTCTGGAGGTGACTTTCCCTCTGCAGAACGGCGAGGTGAAGAATACAGAGACCCCTCCTGACACTGTACAGATCATTAATGAAGAGACAGCACTGATCAGTGCTACTAATGAAGAACAGGAGGGGGCAGCAAAAAGCCAGGCAGCTGAACAACCAGACACAAGCCAGGCAGCTGAACAACCAGACACTGAGGCTAGTGAGGCTAGTGGGGCTAATGAGACAGTAGGAACCAGTGAGGCCAGTGAACAGCCAGAGAAAGCCCCCAGTGAAAGCACCACTAATGGCCCTACTGTAGAGGTTGCTTAAAGATGTAAATAGTGTGCAGAGCCACATCAAACTATTGGAATATCATGAAAAAGTTAATAATTTAATTCAAAAACGTAAACTGTCATATATTTTATATTTATAACACTTAAAGTGATACAAATCATTTGTTTTAATGTTGATCAGTTTGGTTTATATTTCAAGAAATCCAGAACACCAAGTCTGAGTTTTGAGTAAATTACTGTTCAATCAACATTAAAACAAAAAGGCTTGAAATATCTAACTTTACATGTATTAAATATAAAATATATGACAGTTTACCTTTTTAAATTCTGTTTTCATTATATTGTAATTTTTAATAGGCACTAGTATATCAATTTACATCATATGCACCTAATGACAATATGGTTTAAAAACAAATCCTGTAAAATTCAGTGTATATTTTAGCGAAACTAAGAATTTTTTACTATTTAGATTTTTTACAGCATGCCACTTTGCATCAAACTGCTCTAAATGACTTGGTTTATATGTCAACATTGCTATGCAAAAATATGTGGAATTTGCTTAATTGAGATTATTTCACAGAAATGTGCAGGGAAACCTTCTCACTTAACTTCCTTTTGTTTTTTACACTTATTGTGTGAACATTAGACTTCAGTTTTTTTTGTAGGTTTTCTTGGCCTAAAAACTAAGTGATGTAATATACTTTGGCATTGCATTTCACTTTTCTGTTTTTATGGTATTTGTTTATACTTTTTTGTACATTTAGGTTTGAGAACAGCTCCTCTGAGAATGGTTGGATGACTAATTAATTTAAAGAAATGTGTGTCTGTCAGGGGCCAGTACACGAGGATCTTTTATTTAGGTAGTTAAATATGTTAAACAATATTTTTATAAAGAAAATTCTGTTGAGCACTTATTGGATCTCTAAACTAGAACTATTTTTTTATGTAAGTAACTGAATATCATAAAACTTTACAGTTAACTTTTAAGAAAATGTGATGAAAGATTTTTGTGCATTTAGGAACACCTGTCAGTCCAAGTTCTCTGTATGGATTTGATTGAGTAATTATTTGTGTTTTAAAATGCATGGGTGAATGTAATGTAAATTCAAACTTTGATTATATTCATTGTATTATTATATGCATTGTATTCTAGAGACTTGTTAGCCAAATCTAAGTTATGAAGTGCAAAATGATGGCGTGTTTAGAGAATGTATTTTATAATAGAAGTTCGATTATTTTAGGCAACAATTACTTTGCACTACATTGTTGTCTTCAAACTATCAAACTATTTTCTATCCGTGTGTTTATCATTTCTTTACTAATTACCGTTCTTTTAAGCTACAGTTTCTGTTAATGATGGAGAAAGCTTTGATCTGTATTGCTTTGTATGGAACATATTTAGCTGAAATAATTGAATTATGTTAAAATAAACATTTTCAAACCAGATCAGCGTGGTTACGTAAGTGTAGTCAGGTGTGGTAGGCCTTAAAGCTAAATGGGTTTGTAGGGCATCTTCAGGTTTTATATCTATACAGCAGACGTGTCAAACTGGGTCAGTTCTTCTCACCTACAGTAACAGTCATTCCAGGTGCAAAGCTTAAAATTAATTACATAAAGTGTAAATTATAATAAATATCTGTATCCACACACCAGGCCTGATAGTTTCATTGATAATATGAAACACTTGTTAAATAATATTGCAGTGAGTTGCTTGATAACTAAGATCTTTCACTATTAATGATTGTGTTTAGGCATCTTCCACCTCAGTCATGTACAATGCTCATGGCAACTCATAAAATAAATATATTACTAACATTAGTGCTCTAATGAATAATTAGTGATTTTAATGAATATAATGTACATTACAAGTTTGTCGATGTGATGATGAAGGTGTACCCAGGCTGTCACTCTTGTCTGTGAAGTGGTTGCTGAGGTGTTGCTAGACAGTGGCTATGACAATTAGTGAACACTGTGCTTAACATCTTCAGTAGCTCTCACACACCACCACCACATCAGTGTCACGACAGTGCTGAGAATTATGCACCACCGAAATAATACCTGCCCTGTAGGGGGTCCTGACCATTGAAGAACAGGTTGTTTACAGAGAAACAGATGCACTACAGTCTTTACACAGTGCACCTATACTGTATGGTCAGTATAGCTAAAATGGACAATTAGTGTAGATACAAGGAGGTGGTTCTAATGAAGTGGATGGTGAGTGTGTATGATGAGACATGAGAATTAAGTGCAATACACCTGAATGTACACTAGATGGCGCCTGATGCCAAAATACAGTTAACATCAATAAAATGCCCTGAAGCTCACACATGGACACAGCAAATGTCACAAAAATGTCTGATTTCACTCAAAACATTAAAAATAACTCAGAAGATTTCCATCTTTAATATTTAAAGGGATTGTTAGTGTGTGTGTGTGTGTGTGTGTGTGTGTGTGTGTGTGTAATCTAAATAAAAATAAACATTGACTATTTCACAATGTGATGTTTTATACAGATTACTACAAAGTACTTTAAATATGAGCAATAATACTGCTTTATTGCACAATATTTTAATTTACAATTAACATCAAATATCTCTTCTATACAATAACACATAAGTGAACATATACAGTATACATATTTTCTCTTTAAGACCATATGCAAAATATACAAAGCAATATTTGTATATAATGTTTATATATATATATATATATATATATATATATATATATATATATATATATATATATTGCATAATTATTTCACAGTTTACATTACAGTGTATTGGTGAATCTAAAAATAGTGAAACGGTGAAAAAGTTCATTACTGTTCATTATGTTAAAAAAATAAACTTCTTTCATATTGATTACATGTAAAGTGACATATTTCAAACCTTTTATGTTTTAATGTTGACTTATAGCTCATTAAAATCAGAAACCATACATATATGCAACTGAAACAAAAAGCGGCTTGAAGTATGTATTAATATTTAAAGTTTAACTTTTTGAATTAAATTATGTACACAAATGAACTTTCTCATGTTCTAGTACACCATAACACCTAAGAAATAATGTAAATTCAATTAATCTGTTCCAGACACTCAAAAATATTAACAAAAATACATTTTATATAGAAAAACTCTAGTTTTACATACAGAACACAATGATAAATAAACACGAAAGACTAATGAAATGGATAAATGAACATCTAACATCACTCTTACAGGTTTTACGCTCTGTTCTAGAGGGTGCTGGTGTGGTCCAGCAGGTAGCCTTTGTTTTGTTTCACCCGTTGTCGGCCACTATTTGTTTGCACACCCGTTTTCAGGCGGTAGTGCTCATAGACATTATATACTTAGACGCGTCATTGACTGGATTGGCGCGCTGATGTAACATAACTGTGTGTCCGCCATATTGGAGGAGGCAAAGCTGTGCTGTGAACTAATACAAGTGAATGGAATGAACTTCATAAATCGCCTTTCTACAAAGTTATTTAAGCTAGTGCGTTCATTCACACATTCAGATGTGCACTAATATACACTGGGAAACTTTTAGGCACAAAAAAATAATTTTGTTTTCAAAATGTTAGAATGGCCAAATATGATCAAAAACAATTTGTCAGTCTTACTTGTAAAAGGTAATCCCATGTGATCCCGTTTTGACTGTAAAATGGTTCGAAAAACTCCACGCAGCACCAGAGTGCAGGATCTCTCATGTTATTTTGGTCGCTTTTGTCCCCTCCAATATGGCAGCGACGTTGACACATGAGTCAGCGCTCAATGCCGCGTCTAAGTATATAATGTCTATGGTAGTGCTGCACGCTGTCGCTTTAGTGTGACGTGTTTTTTTTTTTTAGCATTATCAACGACAAACAAAGCCAGAATGAACAACATGGGTGAGTGACAAAGACTTGAGTGGATGCTTTGTTTTTGCAAAATTAATGGTGAGTCACGTCGGCAGGCAGACGAAAACCAGGCATAAATGATAACTGGGACAAAATTTCTGCGAAAAAAGTCAACAATAACCCAATTGTAGGATAACCAGAGCAACCGAGGTTCCACTGTATCAACTTATGTATGTTACAAATATATAAGTAGCCTTAAATAATGTTCCAGCTTAAGCTGAGACTTTATATTTATTGTAAAACCTGTAACACCTTCCTGACATAAGGGTACATCCCAAAACATTAAAAATACTAATTTTACCTTTTGACCTGTACACACATTATGCTCACTTATACCAAATGAGAAGACATTTTTGTTTTTTTGTCATGTGTTCTGTGATTTCTGTTACTGAAAGCAGTGATATGACTATTTGTACATGTTATATGTGTGTACATGTATATGTAATGCACAGTAAATGGTCTTTTTGGTGCATTTTCTGTGTTACTGTATAAAAAATGTGTAAAATGAGGGAAATTCCTCTTTAATAAATCATCAGTGTGGATAGTGTGGAAGTGCATTTGCATTCAGCTGCCACATGTAACTCCACCCCAGCATACAATTATCATATCATCTTTCTACACAACCTTTTGTGCCAAATAAAGGCAGCAGATCCTCCTGTGAAGCTGCAGGATGCACGTTTACACTTTTTTTACCCCATATACACAGAAATAAGCACTAATATACAGCTACATATTACAAAGTGGTCTATATACAGTAGGCTTGACTCTATATAATATATAATATGTATGTGGCAGGCTTATCCGCATTGGCTGTGTGTAATTAGGGTTAGTGTTTTGGGAGGGGTTTACCATTACAGAGCACCTCCAGCTCAATTCTAAGTTTAGAAACTGGTTTTAACGTTCTGCAGCTTTCTGATAGCATGTTCATATGATTCCTAATTGAAATTCTCTTTCTGCTCTGGACCTTTTCCGCCACATAATCCTCATATCTGCACACTTTGTCTGTTTTAGCTCCACTGAGCTTATAGATGCACTTTGTAGTGACTGTAGTTCATCTGTTTCTTTGTATAATTTGTTCAAATCCTCCAGCAGCTCTGCAGCACAACACCCACCTCATCCCCAACTCATCACAGCTCCACCGCTCAGTGCTGTGCCCTCTAGCCCACCTGGCATTAGACGTGGTGCTAACAGGTTCCTGTTTAGTTCTATTAGCAGTACTTCTACAGGGACTAGACAAGCTGTGTGTTTGTTAGTATATAGGAAGGGGCGTCCACAAACTTTTGGACACATCATATGCAGCTAATGAGCTCACTACTCATGTTGTTATGTACAGTGGACCGTTTTGCCACCAGTGCCTCTGTTTAATGTATCCCAGATGGAGCTAATTATCAAGAACTTTATCAAACAGAACAAGTTAACCCCTTAAATACCACCAGCCTGCATGTGCGCCAACACACCGTTTCATATGACAGCAATCAAGTGTTACCAAATGCCTTAATGGATTGAATTGTAGCCGTAAAAGTCACACCCGTTCATTGCTGTGAGTGTCAGGATTGATCACCTCATCTCCAAAAAGTCCAAAAAGTACTGGATGGAGCAGAGAACGCAGTTCTGCTCCATAGCTCAGTGCTGTGCCCCTCTCACACCTGGCATTAGATGTGGTGCCAACGGGGTCATATTTAGTTCTGTTCTATTGGCAGTACTTCTACAGGGACTAGACAAGCTGTGTGCACATCTCAGCTGAAAACATTCATTAGGGGTGTCCACAAACTTTTGGACAGTGTATAATTGGATTCTCCAGATGGAATATAAACACAAACATATCAGACCACAGAGTTAAAGGTCCCTGCCTCAGTAGAGACCCTCGTCTGCTGCTGTGTGGTAGAGATTTAAACACTGTACAGTTTGGTAACGCATGGCGTCTGATAGCAGAGGCGACAGGCTGGCTTGGGTTTACACACACACACACACACACACACACCCATATATCAAAGCTGCACATTCCTGTGGGTCCTGCAGTGAAGGCCTGAGGATTGCAGTGACATACTACAGCCAGTTGTCTTCTTTTCAAAGCTCTATTAACCCTTTTAAAGCTCTACTGTATGTTAGGACTCTACGTCTGCATTATTGTGCTTTAATCTGGTCTTTTTATGCAGCAACTCAATGTAATAAATGCTAAATGTTATATGATTTTCATGAAAGAACCCATCACATGATCAGTAAATGTGTTTTATGAGTTGAAATATAATAACACAAGCTCACAATTTACTGATGAGCATACACATAGTACCTTGAAAATAATTTGTTCAGGCTGCACAGCACTAAAGGCACTTTATGTCGGTTCATCTCGCAACTCAGATTTGTGCCACAAGAGGGCGCCTTTCAGCAGGACAGAAACGGAGTGCTCAGTTTTATTTGATTGTGTTCTTATTCAATCTTTTATTTTTCAACATTTTAAACATTTGTTTTATTTGAAGCAAAATCTTTAACTAGGAGCTTTTAAAGAAAACAAAATTAACAACTGGATTAAAAAGATTTCAGCTTTTATATGACTCCTCACTTTTGTACTGAATCTCTGAATGTAAGCAGTACTAGTGCGTCTCCAAAAATGAGAAGATTTGATTATTAATATCATTAAAAAGTCCGTTTGTGTTCATGATTTAATTCAAAAATGTCAAATTGAGATTTGAAGCCTCGTTAAGTTTAATGGTGATACAGTTTGAATAAAAAATTAAGTATTCTAATCATGTGAGATGAGGAAGCCAAAACGGTCAACATTAGAAGAATAACATTACGTTTTGTACACAAATAAATGTATTATATTGTCATTTTTTCATGCAGTACTGTAGATGCTGGACCTGCGGTTTGGTCCAGGCTATTTCAGAGCTTAAACGGTCATATAGAACCCCCCCAAAAGCCTGATGACACCCTGTTTTCACTCTCACAGAAAGTAGGAACAGGCCTGCTGTCACTTTGCTTCTTTCACAAAATGAGCAACGTGTCATGTGACTCTCAGTGACGGCCCAGACGGAGCATTATCATGCTAAAAGAGTGTTTTTTTTCTTCATCCCTCCACACAAAGAGATTACATATCTTCTACAAAAGATGTCTTCAACTGGGACAAAACCCGCACAGTGCCGGGCTCAGGCTTCATGCCCTCATACAGTCATGTTTTGTCTGTATTGCAGCTCACAGCTGGCCAATCTGCATCTCTCTCTCTCTCTCTCTCTCTCTCTCT
>BRDA01006201.1:25046-43518 GCA_036984385.1 Crenuchus spilurus
CAAACCTTCTTGCCACAGCTCACATTGATGTGCCATCCTGGATGAGCTGCACTACCTGAGTAACTTCTGTGGGTTGTAGACATCACCTCATGCTACCTCTATGGTGAGAGAACTGACAGAATGCAAAAGTGACCAAAACATCAGCCAGAAAGGATGAGAACAGAGAAAAGGTTTGTGGTCACCACCTGCAGAACCACTCCTGAATAGGGGTTGTCTTGCTAATTGTCTCTCATTTCTACCTGTTGTCTGTCATTTAAATATATTTTTAGATATTTGTGAGAGGAGCTTAAGTAAGCAGAGACATGTTTTTCAGCACGAGTCAAACAGCTGCAAATTTTCCCGCCAAATTTAGATGTAATTTGTAAAAACATGAAGGCATGTCAGACTCCATCAGTGTCTGAAATCCCCCCAGACTCCAGAGGGTAAAGCCACTTAACATATTTTAATGTCCGTTGCTAAAGCAGGGGCTTAATTGACTAATTGATCTGTGGTTTGTCTTTCAGATTGACGAGGACTCGAATCTGGTTCCAGAAGCCATTCAAGGCGGAACGTACGGATTCAATTCATCAGCCAACGTGCCAGCCGAGGGGTTCCAGTTCTAGAAGGGCGACGTGAAATCCAGAGTTTTGTTTGTGATGCAGCACTCTGTTCAACATATAAAAAAATATTAATTAGGAGAGAAAGAGAGAAGCGCGCGAGAGTGTGAGAAATTAGATCCATTGTGCTTGGCTCATGGGATCCATGGCTGCATCTAATCCAAGAGAAATTGTGTGGATTTCGTTTGGTGTCCTGGAAGATCCAGTCCAAATGAAGTTTGTGATGGCGAGTGGGTGCGAGTGAGAGTGAGTGGCTACTATATGTTGCAAAACACGACCATCTACACTGAATGCGTTCAGAGAACATTTCGTGAAACTTCACAAAAACATCGGAACGTGTCTTCAAAACGAAAAGCATAACGATGTCGTACCACCGGGGGGGATCCGCGGCATCTCAAACTAGCAATTGGAGGCAAAGACATAAGAAAAAAAATGACGAAACCTCTGAATAAGAATACACAAAATAAATGAACCATATCACATTTGAGAGGTTCTGCGGAGTGGGAGGAGTCACCCTGGTCGGCCCCTCCCCCACATGGGCCACGCTGCGAGAGGTGTGTGTGAGTGGGCCGTTTGGCGTATGAATGTCTGGACTCAGTGCCGAGGAGGCTGGGCTCATCTCCACCGGACTGAGGAATCTTTAACTTTTAGCGCACGAGCCGCGTCTGCGCGCTGTCCGTCAGCGCCGGGCTGTGCTACGTGTGCAAGTGAGCGGACGATTGGGTGTGTATGAGGATAAAAAAAGTGCTGTGTGTGCGAGACGGGACTGAATGTGGACGCATGCGGAGAGTCACCTTCAAAATCCTGAAACGGAGCATTAAGTAACAAATGTCAGGAAATTCAAAGGACAAGGAGGGGATAGAAGAAGTCAACCGCCGGGAGGCCGATCTAATCTTAAAAAAATCAAGATGAATAACAACCAACCAGTGATTTAAGAAGACGTCAGTTTTTGTTTTTTTTTTTGTTCTGAATTGAGACGACACTGGACTGGGCAGAGTAATGGAGGGTCATTGTATAAAAAGGAAAAAAAATGCACTCTTGCTTTTGGGATTTGCTTTTAGTCTCCAGTGTTTTTACTTTTTGCTTTTATTTTAGCTTCGTTATATTTTCAGTGCTTGCATAAAATTAAGCAGTTTAACCCATACATACACCACTGACACCCCTGTAGTTTTACCCTTTTTTTTGTTTTTTATTTTAGGGGGAAAAAAAACTCGTCAAAATACCTTTTGTGACTCTTCTTCTGCATGATTTTTCTTTGCGCTTTTATTTTTTTTCTTTTCTTCTTCTGCGCTGTTTCCACAGCTTTGATCTTTCAAACTTACGTGGGGATGAAAACGGAGCAAATGAGGCCATTTACGAAAGGCAATCTTTGCATGTACCAAACTGCAGCATAGTTTTAGGGGTTTTTAGTTTTGTTAGGTATGTGTACACAATGTAGTTTTGTCTTTTTTTTTTCTTTTTTTATTAGTAAACTGCTGTTAGTGTTACATGTCTCTAATCTCCCTACCCACCTTAATCTACAGTCTAATTCTAAACTATTTTGTGCACACTGAGGCCAGAGCCTAATGTCATACAGTGGGATATGTGGATGTATACGTCGGACATGCCAGCACCCTCAACTATATGCATAATACAAATACAATCTTGACCTTTTTTTCCTTTCTTTTGAATATATATGTAGATAAAATAATCAGAATTAATGTTGAGCCACATTAGGGGAGTAAGAGTCTTCACAGTAGTTTCAATGATTTGAAATAAATTACCTGCCTCTTATTTTGGGGTGTTCCTATTATTGGGAGAGTTGTTTTTCATAGTGTGATTAATCCAGCTCCCTCAAGTCTCTGGTGGCTCGCAGACTGTTGTGCGGTGCCTTCTTTCTAGAGCACAAAACGAAAAAGGAAAAAAAAATGCATGAACAAAAAAAAAGTGCTGTTCTTGAGTACATCCTATTGTCCTTTACTCACCTAGAGCCCTTTTTATTTTTCACTTTGTGTTGAAATTTCAGAACACTGTAGAGATGGTTTACTCTTTGTGGTCATAACCTTCTGTTGGACATAGGGTATATTTACAGCATTCCTTGTTAGCCGAGATATGGTTTCAAAGATGGCGGGGGCAGGAAAAAATTTGAATTGGATGGTAATTCTTAACCTGTTGGGCATAGACTACAGGCTAAGTTTCTTTGATGAAATAAAAATTGAAACCATATCAGAATTTTGTGATTTTTATTTTCTGGTTCTTTTTGGTCTTCACCGTCATGATTTTGGCAACTTTTTAAAGTTACTTTTAAATTTAGAAGTTACTTTTAAATTTAGAAGTTACTTTTAAATTTAGAAGTTACTTTTAAATTTAGAAGTTTTAAATTTAAAAAAAAAACTTTTTGGCCTTCACCAAAGCTATTTTGGCCAACTTTTAAATTTAAAAATTACTTTTAAATGTGATATACAGTGGCACATGAATAGAATTATGTGGATAAAGCTGGGGCAGATGTGGCCTGGTGGTTAGGGAATCTGGTCTTGTCATGACTGAAGTGCCCTTGAGCAAGGCACCTAACCCCCAACTGCTTCCCTGGCACAGTCAATAGGGCTGCCCGCTGCTTTGGGCACATGTTCTCACAGCCTAGTGTGTGTTTCACTTCACGGATGTGTTAAATGGGTCAAATTCCGTTGTGTGCAAAAATCTAAAGCATTCATTTTTGTTTATAATTTCTTTCTAAAAGATCCTTGTTTTATATTAATTACATGTAAAGTGACCTTGCCGCCATGTTTAGTTTGGTATACAGTTCATGAAAATCAGAAATCTACTCTTAATCCTCTTTTCAGGTGAGTCGGTTCATTTCATGTCACCACAAACCATCAAATCTGCTGAAACTGCACACTGGACTTCGGACACCTTTGATTCTGTGCCTCTCCGCTCTTCCTCCAGACTCTAGGAGCCTGATTTCTACACGAAATACAAAATTGACTTCCACACTTTCCAAAGAGGGCGTCACACATTTGTAATCTAGATTAGAATTATTTTGTTTGAAGTAAATTAACATAATGCTTGAAATGTCACTTTACATGTGATGAATATAAAATACTGCTTTAACTAAATTAGGCTAATTGAACTTGGCATGGAGGGGGTCCTGCAACCCTTCTTTGGGCACTGTTACACTGTTAAGTGTAGCCAGGACAGGGTGCCAATCAATCACTGGGCACAGACTCTCACCGTCCATGAAACGAGCACTCTAAATTGTGCTGGTGTCCTGCGGGATCTCCTGGATCAGGTCATTAGTGAGCTCCTGCATAACATCCCAGAGGTTCTCAACTGGTTTTCGGTCTGGAGACCTTGAAGGCATTGATGCCATTAACCATGCTCATCATCCAGGAACCACCTCCACACTCTGGTCACATGAGGATGGGTGTTCAGCGTGAGGTCTGACAGAACAGTGATGTGAACGCTGTAGAAACGACACACACAACACACTTAGGCTTTATGGTCTAACTCAGGGGTGTCCAACTCCAGTCCTGGAGGCCGGATCCGGCACAGTTTGGTGATCTTCCTGATCAAACACCTGATTCAGCTCGGCAGCTTTAAGAGCAGAGAAATCGCCAAAATGTGGACACCGGACCTCCAGGACTGGAGTTTGACAGCCCTGTTCTTACATTACGGACCGTGTGAACACGCTGCTCTTCATTGTGCTTCAGTTGCACAAATAAGTCAATTTTTCTGTTTGGGTCACTTTTGTTTCTGACCAAAACCATTTCAACACATTACAGAACGTCCCAGGGGGACTAGGAGAACTCATTTTAAGTTCAACTCGCATATTAAGGGGGTGTTTCAATGTTCCCAAGGTTCTGTTTTCCCCAGTTTAACATTAACCTTAACCCCTAATTGTAGCTCCCTGGAACATCTTTTTTCAGCTTCCCATTATGTTCCACACATGATAAACTATGTCTGAAACGTAAGACGTGCTGCCGAAGGCATGAAGTGAATGTCCCAAAGTGTACATAAACGTCTGCATTTTAAATTTCAATCAGTTTTCAGAGACGGTTACAGATGTCTATCTCTGTGATGCCCAGTCATTATTTTGAGATACTAAGTGGTTACTTTTTACTTTGAGATAAGCAGTTATTTTGAGATACTGATACATTATTTTAAGATACTTAGTCTTTATTTTGAGATACAAAGTCTTTCTGAGATACTGTTGTTTTTCGGTACTAAATGGTTACTTTTTACTTTGAGATACTAAGAGATTATTTTGAGATACTTGGTCTTTATTATGAGATACGAAGATATTTTATGATACTTAGTCTTTATTTTGAGATACCAAGTCTTTCTGAGATACTGTTATTTTGCAATACTAAGTGGTTACTTTTTACTTTGAGATACTTGGTCTTTACTTTGAGATACTAAGATTATTTTGAGATACCAATTCGTTCTGAGATTCTTTTATTTTGAGGTACTAAGTGGTTATTTTTTAACTTTGAGATACTTGGTCTTTATTTTGAGATACCAATTCATTCGGAGATGCTTTTATTATTTTGAGATACTTAGTGTTTGGAGATGAGTTATGATATGAGATATTTGGTCATTATTTTGAGATGCTATGTTATTTTGAATCAATATCTCGTCTCAAAATAATGACACTTATTAATGAAATAATGAAAAAAATGCTATTTTTTCCCCTGTATTTATTACACTTCTATAGCATCTTCAAAAGCTGACCAAACAGACTTTGAAACCACAGACTTTTGTTAACACTGGATTTGGACACGAGTCTCACCTGACTTATGTTTGAGACATAGTCTTATTAGAGCGGTCTGACACTTAATCTGTCCATGTTGCCCCTTTCAGGCACCGCTAGCAGGTTGGTGCACTACTTCCACTCCTGCAGTGGCAGTGAGGTGTTTAAAAATCACCTCTGAGCACACACTAACACCACCACGTCAGTGTCACAGTGCTAGAATGATGCACCTGCTCTGTGGTGGTCCTGAGCATTAAAGTACAGTGCACAGAGAAACCGATGGACTACAGTCTGTAACTGCAGAACAGTGGAGCTGACCAGATGGACAGTGAGTGTATGTGTACCTAATGATGTGGCCAGTGTTGTTTGTGTACCTAATGAAATGGCCAATGTGTGCAAGTTTTTTATTCTGTCAGCTGAGCTGCTTTGATAGATTTGGTTCAAAAGCTGGAATAAAAGAACGTGATTGGTCGAACGCGGTATCAGCAACGCGCACGCGCAGACCGTGGAGCGTTCGATTCGGCGTATCGAGCCGAGTCTTGTAAACCGTTCGTTTCAATGAACCGAACATCTGATTAAATGATTCACTCATTCTCAGGGCTTAACCCACCACTGAGGTTTATAGTTTTGCATTAGTGTGAATTCTGTGATTTATTAGAATAATTAAATGTGCAAAGTACCAACACCTACGAGGGCACGATACATGTCACATGGCTCATGAAGCTATTTTTAAAATAAAAATAATATTGTGATGAGTCAGTTGGGCTCTACTCGGTTTGCTAAGAAGAATCAGTTCAGCCGAACCGATTCTTTGCGATCATATACGTCACTACAGTGGACGGTTATTGTTACTGTAGGAAGCGCGAGGTGAGTATTACGTGTTTCAGAAAAGTTTGTCTCTTTGAACAGTTTAACTTACAACAAATTTGTGATTATTGTGTGATTTAGTTTTGTAATGCGTTATAAGAAGCTCTTTATCACGTTTGACAGACGAAGCGTCTTATTCCAGTTTCGATTCCACCTTAAATAGTGCAGCCGTTATGTTAACGCCTCAGGCTGTTTAAGGTGGAATGACGAGTTCGAGTAAGATTAAGTTCAGCTTCAGTAAACATGAAAAGTATTTATATTTATGAACTTTAACATAAGCAGTGTATATTTAAACGTATTATTTTCACTTTTTTTTTGTTTCTAGCATAATAAATATGTAGTTTATGCCAAAAAATAAAGAAGAAACAGCAGATTGTGAGCTGTGTTTACACGGGCTGCAGTTACTACTGACGCCAGGGTTGCCAGGTGCTAGAAAAATCTCCAGCACAATGTATATGCTGAATAGTATGTAGTATGCCATATCGAACATTTACAGCCAATTCCTTTTCCACAGTGTTACTGTAAAAGCTTGTTGGTGGTCATACCCACTCCCCGTTTTCTAACTTGTGACTGCATTTTCAAAAGAGCACAGTTTAGTGGGGAAACATCATAAACCTGGCAACCCGTACTGTTACTTTTTCTTTAAAACAGAGCCCTTTTGTATTGGCAAAGTAACACTGACATAGGCCTCAATACAACTAAAAAGCCTAATTAGTAAATATATAATCAATCAAAAGTACGGGGACACATACATTGAGGGTTAAAACAGAGTTTGTCCTGCTTTTGTTGGAGTAACTCTCAACTATACAGAGATGGCTTTCTTCTAGATTTTGGAGCATTTCTGTGTTGCATTCAGCCACAAGAGCTGCTTAGGTGAGGTCAGGATGTTGTATGATCACCACCCCACCTCATCCACAACTCATCCCAGAACTACGGGAGAAAGCAGAGAACACAGCTCCTCTGGCATTAGACATGGTGCCAATGTTTAGTCCTATTCTATTGGCAGTACTTGTCTACAGGGATTAGACACACTCTGCTTTTGTACATCTTAAAATAACTGAATGCATTCATTAGAAGGGGTGTCCACAAACTTTTGGACATATTTAGTAGTAAGCATTAACAGACTGCGGTGTTTTCAGTCTAAAAGTAGGTTAGTTTTCTAAGCTGCACCAGGCAGTCTCAGAATTAGGTGAAGCTCATTCGTCTGGATTTCCATTTTTTCTCCATTTACGCAGTGTGTGGATCAGACAATGTGACCCAGTATTTCCTCCACAGGTTCTGGTATTACAGAACAGTGGGAGGGCTGCTCACGGATCAGCTTTCTTCTGCATTTAAGGTGGTCACGGACACAAAACAATGAGCTTTTCTACAGCACCACATCAACAAATGTGAATATTGTGTTTATAATTCAATAAACAGTCATTTTATAATTACACAAAGTGACAAAGCCTGTTTGTTTTAATGGTGATCAGTTTGACGTATACAGTGGCGGTTTCTGATATGGGCAGCTGCCCAGGGTGGCATGAGGACCTGGCCCTGCCCCCACCAGTTCATGTGAAGTGCATTTGGAGTAATTGCAGAAAGCAGGCTGGGAGCTGGAGAGGTTGTTCACCCAGGTCACCAAACAGGCTAGGACCACCCCTGAACACAAAGTCCGCGAAAATGAGAAATCCAGAATTTTAAATTATTAGAATATTTCATTTGGCGTGACTTCACAGTAGTCACATTATCAACATTAAAACAGAAAGGAGAGCCCCAAGTGGCTCAGCAGGCTAAGACGCTGACACTGTGACCAGAGGGTCGTGAGTTTGAATCCCGGTCATGCTGTTGGCCATCAATAGCCGGGGCCCGAGAGAGCAAAAATTTGTAGGTGAGGCAAAAATTGCTCTATCTGGGCGGGTAGATGGCTCTCTCTCTCCTGCGCTTTCCTCCGAGTGCGTTGGCTCCGGTGACGGTGTATCAGCGGTAGTTCGAAAAGAGGCGGTTGCTGCATCACACGCAGCGGAAAAGTAAAACTTTCTTGTTCACTACCTTTTGCTGTCTTTGTGTCACTTTCACTAGCACGTTCACTTTCACTGGACAGCAGTCAAAGGTAATGACTGACCTCTTCTTCTACTCTAGCATCTAGGGGATGCTACGACCGCAGCGCACCTAGCGGTTGGCATACTTGAACTAATGTAGGCTACTCGTTACTTGGAACAAAAATATTCCGAGATCTCGACTCGTTACCTGGAATACTCGTTAGTAGGGATGCTCGTAAGTAGGGTTACCACTGTGTGTGTATGTATATGTATGTATGTATGTATGTGTATATATAAAATATAAACAAAAGCAAGGAAAAGTTTGAATCAAGTTATAAAAAGAAATTAACTTTTACATATTCTAATTTTTGAAGATACACTAGCACCTCTAAAGTAGTTTACTCAGTTCTGTAAAGAGTAGTTTAAGATCATTCAGTTTTGTTTCTGTTAAACACAACAGTTCTCCTTCAGTCATTTATATATAGATGAGCTTTTAGATCTACTTGATTCAGTAGGATAATTTATATCATATCAGAACATTATTGACCACTTCAACCATACTTCACCTTCTCAGATGCAAGTTCACTCAATGGTGATACCCGACACTTTCCTCGTTGCTCCTTTGTTATTATAGAGCTTAGCTGGTCCACTGTGGGGTGTTGATTGTTCTGTACCAGTGGCCTCATTAGCCTGTAAGGAAAACACTTATGCTGTTGGGATGCACTGAACGTACGAAAAGTCTCTAGAACATCCAAAGTTAGTGGCTTCTGCAATACTACCACCGCCATGCTTCAGACTTTTTTGGACATCAATCACATCACGTCCTTTACCCATGATAACTTCACACTCTGCTACAACTGACTAGTGTGCTCACTTATTTATAAATGCACTATATCCTGTCACATCCGGGTTCCTTCCTAACCAGTGGTGGTCATAGTATTCTGATATGACTATAGTAGCTTGCCAGTGGGCTTCATGTTTCAGGATTGTTATTGTTTCACCCTTATTGTCAAGGCATCAAATCCATTTCCACACTGACTGACTAATTGCATCTGGCAAAATCTGGCCAATCACTGGCCTGAAATAGTTCTTCACAGATGGGCGACAACCATATTACTGACATGCCAGATTGTTGGGTGCTCTCAGTTGCATTATTGTGTCCACAAATCTTACATCTTGTCAACAGTTATCCATCCACTCAGGCAGCCTTTAGTTTAGCACCTCCATTTCATCAGTGAACCACAGCAACTGTTCTTTAATTTTACATTGTTGTGTCAACAGTCATGAGTATTTTAAGAGTAATGTAATTTCTGAACCCAGCTCAGCACAGATTGAATGAATCACTAACAGCTGTCCTTATTTGATGTTTGCAGGCTGTGAGCGCAGAAGAACAGCCACCGAGACATGGACAACTTGGAGGAGGACCTTACTTGCTCCGTTTGTTACTCCCTCTTCAATGACCCAAGAGTGCTGCCCTGCTCCCACACCTTCTGCAAAGGCTGCTTGGAAAACGTTCTCCAGGTGTCCGCCAACTTCTCCATCTGGCGCCCGCTTCGCCTTCCCCTCAAGTGTCCCAACTGTCGCAGCGTGGTAGAACTGCCACCCAATGGTGTGGATGCCCTTCCAATCAACGTCTGCCTGCGTGCCATTATAGAGAAATTCCAGCGCGACAGTCAGCCCCGTGTTCCCGCCTGCGCAGAGCACCCTCGCCAACCTCTGAATGTCTACTGCGTTCAGGACTGCAAGCTCATCTGCGGCTTTTGTCTCACTATCGGCCAGCATCAGGGTCACGCAATCGATGACCTCCAGACAGCATACGTCAAAGAGCGCGACACTCCGGCCAAACTCGTCGAGTGTCTGGCAGACAAGCGTTGGGAAGAGTTGTGCAGCCTGGTCGAACGGCTAGAGCAAGAAAAGGCTCGATATGAGGACCTGGTCCGTCAAGACCGAGATGCAGTCGGGCAGTTCTTCCAGAGTCTGGATCGCGTCCTTGCTCACAAGAAAGAGATGTTCATGAAAGCTCTGGATGGCGTGAACCTGCAGCTGGCTTGTACCTACGACCCACTCATTGAAAAGCTGAAGGACATGAAGGAAGAACAGCTCGATCTGATCTCTCTGAGCTCGTGTGTCGGAGAAGAGGAGTCCCCCCTTGTTTTCTTGGAGAAGGTGCATCACTTGAGGGACAGGGTAGACACGTTGGCCCAGACGACACTGCCTGAAGTACCCGCCCTTCACATTTCACCCCGTGCAGAAGATTTCCTTGGGGAACACTGGGCAAACGTAACCGTTGGGAAACTGGAAGATGGCGCAATCCCCAAAATCTCTTGCCGCGTCAAGGGGTGTGCCACAAAAGGGGCACGACGTTCTAAAGTAGGGCGAACGTGGTTCAGGTTTCAACTGCAGTCCATGACCTCTGTTGCCTTTCTCATGGTGCTCCTTTTGCTACTTCTGCTTTTGTGGTTGAACCCGGTGGGCGGAGCATCCCTTGGCTTCTCGATTCTATCACAGATTAGTCAGGCAGTCAAAAGCCTAGCGGCGGAACTGACCATTCCACTGCACGGATCGTGGACATTCCTGCACTGCATGCTTCGTGACCTAAGCCTTAAATTCACTTCATACATTTCTGCTCTGGGAGAGAGCACTTACCAACATGTGGCCTTCTTTTTCAAAACAATTCATTTATGCTAAGTAATTACAGCAGAATCAGCTTCGTTTTCCAGATTAATAGTGCTGTATAGTCCTGACCTTGGATACCAAATTGTTCAGTTCAGCATGACTTAAAACAGCTGAGTAGAGGGCTGCTAGTTTAAATCACTGGAATTGATCAGCCACGGCTATTCCTGTGAAAATGAAATGTCATGTACGCTCTGATCTCTTACATCAGCTCTTCAATTGTTTTATACTTTACCACAGACTCTACTTTTCAAGTTTTTGCTACTGAAATTTAATACAGTTTCTAACTCTCGATCTAAGGCAAGATATTTGCTGAATGAATTATTTTTATAAACTAGAAGTGCTTTATTTTTTCTTGCCCAATAACAAGCAGAGACATCAGAAACTGCATGCATGGCTTGAATAATACAAAGTGGCTGATATGCAACTAAATAGCCTCCGACACTTGACACCTTTTGCACATTACCTCTGGGGTGTTGGCTTATAAAGGACAATGGCTGCGCGCTGCTCATGCCAAGCAGCGCTAGTATTAAAGAACTTAATGTTACACGGTGCTTATACTACTATAAATGGTTCCTCTCGTCTCTCTATACTTTACGTGTAGAGTGGGCGCAGTGATAACACGAAGAACCACTATAATCACTAAGGTACATTTTTATATAATCTTTAATTGTATAAACAGCAGCATTTTGAAAGAAGGGGAGTAAAATTACACAGGAGAACATGAATAGTATGTTAAAAATAATAATAAAAAAAAAAAGATTTGAAAGATGAATACAGAACACTTTAATCTAAACATGACTGTACTTGTCTGATTTTATCCTGATGCAACTACATCTTTCAGGACAATCGTTTTAGGGTTGATGCCCACGTTCTTCGTGGTGTTGTGTGTCTTGTAGATGCCTATCAGGCGGTCAGCCATCTCGAACATGTTGTTCCTCAGAGAAATGATGATGAATTGGGCATTCTTGGTTTGCTCCTGGGAAGGAGGAGATAAAGAAACTGGAGTCAAGATGTGTAAATTGAGGTGTTTGTAGTTTAGGTTGAATTGAGTGTTAAATCATTAAAAGCATTAAAAACAGGTGGTAGACTAGGGACAGCACCATTTTTAAAAACATTTTATACTACGTTTGATCAACGCCTGATGAAATTAGAAGTAAACTAGCTCAACTTAATCTACACACAGTTCTTTATGTTAAATAGCCAATTATCTTTTAACCCTCTGGAGTCGGCGCTCCCGTCGGCGGCATATTAACAAAATTCTGCAAAAACACTTATAAAACTGCGAGATTATATAATAAAAATTTTAGATATACATTGTTTAGATATTTGTAACAGGACCTTAAATAAGCCGAGACAAGTTTGTGACAGCAAGTCAGACAGCTGCACATTTTTTCCCCGCCATAATGAGCCAATCTGTCATTCATATGATAATGACATGGTAATTCCGGACATTCCATTGGTGGAATAGCAGCTGTGGAATGTGTGAAGACCCCTCTTCTAAACTAAAGAGCTCTCAGCTGTTCACATCTCATATATTCAATTTAATAACCACTGAATTGAAACACGACAAGTCATTTTTGTTATGTTTTAGAAATAAAACCACATACAATTTCTAGAAACTGTAATGACAAGTGTGTAGCCAACACCTCTGTTTATTCAGTTCTGAAAATCTAAGTTTAGAGCAGGTTTGATCACAATATAGATTTATGACACACTTACTGTTTTGACATCGTTAACGAGTTTGTGCTGAACAAAAGCCTGTGTAACACTTAAGAATTTTTTTTTGATGGATGTAATTTGTAAAAACGTGAAGGCATGTCAGACTACATCAGAGTGTCAAATATCCTCAGACTCCAAGAGGTTTACACTTGACCATTAGAAACAGCATGCGTCATCTGGTATACTCCAATACACACACCTAAAGCCTAGTTCACACTAAACGATTTTAGCAAAATTTAAAATATTTTAGGATTACTCGGGGCTTGCTCAGTCATGTAGTGTGAACTGCACAAAGATGCTTGCCGAGCAGTTGCAGACACCCGGTAAGTATTTGATATGCTGAATATCTGAAATCCAGTCGACGACTGTGTCAAGAGCAGTAACTACCAACAACCAATGGGATCCCTTAGAGAGAGAACAACATGTCCAGTGACAATCTCTCCGTTATTGTTATTGTGAGAAATAATGTGATTGATTATCTATGATCAATGCAATGGACAGATGAAATAACAGGCAACCGTATGCATATAATATAACTAACTGTCCTGCAGGCTCATAGCCAGTGCGCTGTATTGCACACTCATAGCCAGCGCACCGGCTGTATTGCTCTGTTCTTGTGACGAAATGTTTGTTTTCCTAAGATGAAAAATTGTGTAATTCGTGTCACCGACCAGTCATGTAGTGTGAACAGCAAAACGATGGACGACTCAAAAAAGTAGAATGGCTAATTTTATGCATATATTTACTTCTACTAATAGAATATGTGGTGCTAAGGACAGATCTGGTAAACTTACAAAAAGGTGTTTAGGTAGCTCTGACAAAAACGTTTTGGACAAGTTCACTAGCATTCCATCCTGTAGTATAAATAATCTGTCCTACAATAATCTTGAGCCCGATAAGTCGTGTACAAGTTTGAACCAAAAAGTCGTTTCTGACCAGAAGAGGGGAAACAACTCACGTAAATATAGCAGGCGACGATGGACACATTCTTGAAATCCAGTGCAGCATCTATCTCATCCATAAAGTACAGAGGTGTAGGCTTAAAGTGGTGCAGAGCAAAGACGAGAGCCAAAGAGCTCAGAGTCTTCTCTCCTCCAGATAAGTTGTAGATTTTCTTCCAACTCTTCTTAGGGGGACGCACACTAAGAAAGGAGTAAAATGAGTTCATTTTTGTAACGGAGTTAAATGATGAATCCTGTGTCACAAACGTATGAGACAATATTTAATAGTCAAACTTTTGCATGTCCAGGTCTGTGACTGACTGTATACATATTTAAAAGAGTATCCTGAGGCTACATGTAGAAAGAATGTGCACCCGATTCCTAAAATGTTAGCGTGAATGTAAAAATGCTCCCACCTGAACATGATACCCTCAGAGAAAGGGTCGAGGCTGTCCACCAACTCCAGCTCTGCATCACCCCCTAGTGTTAACATCTGGTAGTTCTCCTTCAGTTTGTTGGTAATGATGTTAAAACCAGACATAAACTCATTCAGTCTCTGCTTACGCAGGTCCTCACAACCTCGCTTGAAGTCGTCTCTCTGGGTGGTGATTTCATCCAGTTCAGCTACTCTCTGCAGATAGAGCTGCTCCTGCACACACAATAACAGAGATTACACCAATTTATGAATGCATAGAGTTCGTTTTTATCTCATAACTAAACTCAAAGTAATCTTGTACCTTCTTCTTGAACTCTGCTATAGCTCCCAGATTGGGCTTCATCTGGGCACAGCGATCCTCCAGCAGAGCAATCTCATTTTTAATCACCTCCTCATTCTTAAGGGCCTCCAGCTCTTCTGGGGTCAGCTTCGGCAGTTCCTCAGCCGGTTTATCATCAATAGAATGCAGAGCGAGCTTTGTGGACTAAAGAGAAAACAGTGTAAACAGCTGTAAAGTGCATTTAATGAACAGACTTATTAAATAGACAAAGCCGTGATCCTCACCTCTTTTTCGCAGTGTTTAATCTTATTTTGGTACTCAGTAATGGTGGCGTCGATTTTCTCCACTTTCAACCGGATGTTGAGCGATTCCTTCTGCAGAGCATGCTCCTGTTCCTGAACAGCTTTAATCTCCTGCAAGACTCCCCGATGCTCCTCCTGCACCTCAGGCAACGCCTCCTACAGGTCAAGCAGTGTGTAATATTGAGGACGCCATGTAAATTATTAACAGTAATGATGACGTTCCATAATGTAAAAAGGAAACGGCGGTAACGTTTTCTCATTAAATAAACACAACGTGCCTCAGCCTCATTACAGGACTTCATGATCTCTCCTGCTTGGTCCTCCAATTTCTTCAGATTCTGTGCGAGTTCTTCCATGAGCTTGTCGTTCTCTGCGATCTCCGTTTCCAGACGTGCTACTCCTTCCTCCGACTTCTTCAGATTACTGCGGGCAAACAAAAGGTAGACGGCTCAGTGCATAGCGAGAATGTCACACCTGCTGCTACTGAAGTCCATTTTAAGTGAAGGTACACACGTGCCCAGGAAGCAGTTGGGGCTTAGGTGTACAGCTTAATGGCAACCTTTCGGTCACAGGACCGATTCCCTAATTACCAGGGAATTCCCCTTCCGATTCCCCTTACCAATGTAGTAGTAGCCAATTAGCCCATCCCCTCTTTAGGACTCTCCCCATCACTTTGCACTGTCCCTGACTCTACAAGGGTGAAGACATGCACAGCCTCCTCCGCTGCATGTGATACAGCCACCACCTCTTAATGAACTACCGCTGATACACCGTCACTGGGGAGCCAATGTGCTCGGAGGAAAGCGCAAGATTCCCAGCTCTGAATGGACCAATCAGTAGACGCCTGAGCCAGCAGACATTACAATGTGAGAGTGATGGAGTGAGCGCCATCTACCTGCCCAGAGAGAACACTGCCAATTTTAGCTCTCTTGGGCTCCGACTGTTGATGACAAACAGCATGACCGGGATTCAAACTCGTGATCCTCTGGTCATAGTGTCAGCGTCTTAGCCTGCTGAGCCAAAATAGTGTAAATTCAACCAATTCTTGGAAAACCAAACCGTCAGAAAAACAAGCTAAATTTCATTCATTTCAAATTAACGTGACACTGCACAAAATTAAGTAACAGGTCATTTTTCTACTCACCGTCCAGAAGTCTTGATGGCCACTTGTGCCTTTGTGATGGCTGAAGAACATTCATCCAGTTCTTTGTTCACTTTATCTAGTTTGTCCTGCTGGGCCTTCAGCTTGTGGCTGTTGATGTCCACAATGAGGGTGTGGAGTCGCTTCACTTCAGCTTCAACCTTTCCTGCCTTGTTGGAGGCAGCCTCAAAGTCTTAAACCATAAAGTTACACTGATTAGTCTGGAGAACTTTGCAGTCTATAAACTCATTTCTTAGATGGTTGTAGCCCTTTAGTTTGGCACTTGCCCTGCCTAAAAGCACTATAATCAAACAATTTGATCCAGTGAATTACTGCGTCATTGTATTTTAAATGGTTTCACAAAGAGTTTCTTTAACTGAGGTCTTCTCACAAAAACACAAAATCAAAACAATCTTCATACTTTTCTTGAAGGCATCCAGGCTCTTCTCCATTTGCTTTTGTTTGGCCTTGTCCGGAGCAGCAGCAATTACATTTGCTTCCAACTCCTTCATCTGAGATTTCACGAGAATCTCTTGCTCTTCAAGACTCTAGAAAATAAAAGGGCCCTTAAGTTAAAGCTCACTTTACTGAAGACAACAGCGCTTCCCATATAAAACCATCAGAAGGCCTGATGTGTGTATACATGCTGACCTGAATACTGGCTGCATATTTCTCCAGTGTGTTCTTCATGTCTCCGAGCTCCCGCCTCTGTTTGTGCACCTTCTCCTCCAGCTCCTGTTTCCTTTTCTGCCAGCCTTGCAACTGTACCACCTTTTCATTCAGTGCGCTCTCCATACTGTCCAGCTACAGAAACACAGTGTGTCAGATATACAAAGTATACAGAAGCTGTAGCCTGTTGTGGAAGGACTTTGTGATCTCACCTGTTCCTGTGAGACTTCAGTGCCAATTGAAGAGCCCATTCTGCCTTTCATTACACGTCCTCCCCCTCCAGTCATAGTACCTGCGAGATGAAAGAACAGCGTGTGAGGAAGATAAACAGACACCCTGATATACTCATAAAACCCCCACAAACACAAGAGCATCATACCAGCTTGTTCAATGACCTGCCCCTGCAGGGTAACCACTCTCCAGCGTTTGTCTCTCTGAAATGCCACCCTAGTAGCCTGCTCCAGGTCTTTGGCCACCAGAGTGTCCCGCAGAGCAAAGTAGAATGCAGGACGCATGGCTTCATCCTTTACCTTCACCATGTCAAACAAACGAGGGGTGTTCTCTGGAGTGGTGATGGCACCCATGTTTTTTCCCCAAACCTTCATCTACAAGATAAATGTTTAATTTATCTAACCAGTGGAGAAAGAATTGCTGGTAGTATCTGGTTAGTAATTTTATACATATAAAGACTAGAGCTGGGCGATATGGGCAAAAATGTTATCACGATAAATTTTCTATATTGATCAAACTCGATAATTATCACGATATTACATTTTCTAACACTGTCATAGTTTTAAACAACATCTTTCTAAAAACATCAGACTAAACACATGAAATGTTACTGTTTAAAATATTAAAATGTTTGTTGCCAGAACATAATATTGTAGCGTCTGTCTGGACGTGTTGAAAAGATGGACGAGAAAGACGTTTACAGTCGTCGCTTTATTGTTGAAGCTTACGATGATTGCTGTCGGCCGCAGCCACTCCACAATAACAACAGGCTAGAGAGTCAAGCTAACAGGCTAATGCTAGCACTCGGGCTGAAACACACAGCGAGCCCCCCCTCCTCCTCACACAAACAGACGAGCACACAGCGGCTCTCTCAACCGGCCAATCACAGCTTGTCTTAAACACAACAGTGCATTTTAGAGGTGCTGGTGAGGAGGAGCTAACAAGCAGCAGTATTAGACGTGAAATGAAAACGAACGATAATGTTTATCGAATTCTATTGTCCTGGCTTATCATCGTCATCAAGGGAAAAATTATCGTGAAAAAAAACCGATATCGTTTTATCGCCCAGCACTAAAACAGACCCAAGTTATATTCAGTACTCCGATTAAGAAAACTTTCATTAGATCACTCAAAACATTTGTATTAGTACCTTATCCAGACCGATGAAGGTTGCCACTCCGATATTCTGAGCCTTGAGGAAAGTGACACATTTCTGAGCCGTGTCAATCGTGTCCACCAAGATGTTATCAAGTGAGCCACAGCTTGACGAGATGGCAACATCGTACTTCTCATCAATGGCTCCTAGGTCACCCTGGAGTGAGAAGGTAAAGCAGAACATTTAGTACTTAATATCGGAATTTAAAAGCACATCTAAATGAATAACAGTGGATTGTACACGTGCAACATCTCACCAAGCGTCCCAAGATGCCAGGAATCTTCCCACTCCGCTTCTGCTGCATAAGAGCATCCAGAACTTTACCTCGGCTCCGCGAGGAAGACAGGAAGCTCTTGGCTTCTTCGACTTTCTGTCTCATGTCACTGACCGCTGACCTGGCCTGCCCATCCTGCTCACTGATCTGTTTCAGCTCCTGCTCATCCTAAACACACAATTCTCTCAGGTTTAATATTCACCCCTATACTGGGACACCTTTTACGAACCAGTTAAAAAGGATTCAATCAGGAAGTCGGACTTGGCTTCTGAACATGGAGGGTGGGACTACACGTTTTGGCTCCACCCCCTAAAAGTATTTTTATGAAAGCAAAATAGAGTAGAATTAAAACACACATTCGACAGATGATGCTAAACACAAGACAATATTTACCTTCTTCAGCTCCTCCTCACACTTGGGGATTTTGACCTGCAGCT
>BRDA01006204.1:24966-35985 GCA_036984385.1 Crenuchus spilurus
AAAGAGGAAATGTGTAATCTGTTATCATTATTTTAGGTGTTTAGATTAAATAGATCACAAACACGTCTAACTGGAGCCATAAGACACACATACAGGCTCAGTTTCATTTTAATTGTAAGTATTGATATTTATTAGTACTCTTATTGGTACTTGGTATCGGCAAGTACTTAAATGTAAGTACTTGTACTCGTACTCGGTTTGAAAAAATGTGGTATCGGTGCATCCCTATTTGTGAGTAAGTATGAAGGTAATGAAAGACTCCTAAACCAAGTCAAGTTACCTCAACTCCAAACATCAAAATGTGCAAAACGAAAAAAATGTGGTCTGATGGCTCACATAGGAAAACCAGCCAGGAGCGAGTTGCAGTAGTCAAGTCTTGAAGACGAGAGACTGGACGAGCACCTCGGTAGCATCCCGAGTTAGCAAGGGTCAAATCTTTCAAATATTGAAGAGGAGGTACGTGCACGTCCAAGTCTGCAATGTACGTAGGAAACGATAACTAGTCGTCCAGGATCACGCCGAGGCTTCTCACTTCTTGAGACGGAGCGACCATGGAGTTATCAAACAAGACCGGAAGTTCGAGATGCGAACCAGTGGTTTCGGGAAAGAACAGAAGCGCAGTCTTTCTAGGGTTGAGCTTCAGGGGGTGAGTTTTCGTCCATGTAGAGATGTCAACCAAACATGCTGAGATCCGGCTGGGTATCAGTGTCCAAGTTTATACTACAGATAAGCTTGTATTAACCCACCTGTCTATGTAAAACTAATCCCGTCCAAATAATACCAAGATATTAGGCCACAACATCTGTCCAACTATAGTAAAGCTAAGCTTAATATCTAAGCTTACACATGCACTGAGACAATAGTCACGTTTCCATTGACCCTGAAATATCGCACATTAGAATTGCGAATTAAAATGTGCTTAATGGAAACACGACAATTTTGAAAAAACTCACGTTTTCCGATAAAAGTCTTTGGCGCTAAGATGAGGTGGTTTTTCAGTCGTATCCAAATTGGTTTATATCGCAAAAGTTTAATGGAAACACTCAAACTGACTTTTTTCGCATCAAGGGAGTCACGTGATCAACAACCGGACGTTTCTATTGGCTAAAAAGATGACGAAGAAGAAGACAACAACAGAAAGTAAGAGGATGAAGATGACGCGGCATATTTGGAATAAGGAGGAGAATCCTTGGACAATGTGCAGCTGCTCTCCACTAGAGATCTCACAGCATCACAAAGTTCATTAAAAGTTGAGTGTGTCATTCTAAAATGTTGAATCCACAGCTCTTCTGTAAAATCGACTAATTTCCCAAAAACGCTGCATACGTAGCCGCTCCCAAGTATAAGGGGCTTGTCGCTCCAAAGCCTCGATAAGTCTCCGTCTCCTCTGATGGCTGATGATGAGCACTAGTGCCGTGGTAGCAGTATGTATAAAGCTGAAGTATGTGTTTACATCCACTGCCGCCATGTTTGTAATGACTTATCACGAGAACAAACATATTCACACGTGATTTTATAAAAGTATTTCACATTTCATGGAAACACCGCAAATGTGAAACTTGTTTTGTCCTCAAAACAGAACATCGATAAAGTTTTGCGCAAAACTGCAATGAAAATGTGACTTGTGAAAACACAGAAGTGACAAAAGGCTCATGTTTGCCATTTTCCTACAGTTAACTATTTTGTCAGAAATTGGCATCTGAACAGCTATACCACCTGCAAACCTTGAGCTGCAAAGCTAAGAAGGTCTGGGTCTGGTTAGAACTTGGATGGGAGACCTCCAAAGAAAACAGTTTACTGGAAGTGGTTTTAGTGAGGACAGCAGGAGATGCTATTCCTGTTTTGTGTAGAAACCAATGAAAGCGGGTACTATACAAATGGTGCCGCCTTGTGGATGCAACATTAAACAGGTCCCAATTCTTTCAAGTCAGAAAAAATATCTGCATGTTTAATTTTAAAAAGTAGAGTTACTTCAATACCCAGGCCAACTTTCCCATTTCAAGTCATCCTCATCTTCCAAAATGGCTTAGTCTCTCCTCGCCTCGCTCTCCTTGGTGGTGGTGAAAGTGGCCCTTCAATGTCTGGTGCCAAATGCCAAAGCACTTTGAGCACCGTGAAAAAAGTGCTATAGAAATGAAACGGTGAGTACATAAGAAAATCATTAGATATGCGAATTAAAGAACAAGGAAGGGAACTCATACATGGATGTACCTGCATGAAGAAGAGAGCATTTCATGTTGTAAAGTCAAGACTATGCTGGAGTGCATGAAAATGGGAATGCAAATGACCTAATCTTCTATACAAATCATTTAAAAGTCTGTGTAGCTTCTTAGATAAACTAGGAATTCAGCTGGACCACTGTGTGCATATACTAGTGCTACTAATACGCAATATTGTGAAGATAATGTTCACAATTTAAGTCAAAAAGGTAAACTGTCATTTGAATGAATGATGATGGGTGCACATATAGTACCCCTCAAACATTTGGACGCACCTTCTCAGTCAAAGTTTTTAAATATTTGTGACCCCACCAGGGAAAACCGGGTGAAAGTCTTTTATTTTTTCCCCCAAACATGAGTTATTAGCATATTAGCATAGCATACTGTTAAAGGAAGCCTCACACAAAGTTTCAGCCGATTATCTCACACTTTCAGAGATACAGCATTCTGAGACACAGCATACTGACACTCAACTGAGTTTATTTGTGTCACAACACATTAATACACCAAAAACGCTTAAACATTGATCAAAATAAACCCAAATATAGCAGAAATTAATACAAAAAGACGACGCTGGCTAAAATCGCTGTTTACATCAGCTGAAGACATCTGACCTGCTCACGTTTGGTGGATGGATACATGAGCTCTACACTGAAGAGAAGTAGTTCAGGAGCCGAACGACACCCAACAGCTTGTGTACCTCCGCGGTAAAAGTAGTCCTATATCAGCATTCGAAGGGTCACAGAAACCCGTTTTTCAGGTAAAATCTGCAAATTCACTGAATGGAATACTGCACAAAAACAACTTTTTTGGTGAATTTAAGTTTTGTTTTTGGTCAGAATATGTACTATAATAAAGAGCTGAGACTATTATCTTTCATTTACAGCAATAACACCAAGTGGCTAAGTTTTGTTGCTAATGTGAGTGACAGGCTGAACGACACCACATCTCAATAAGTTGCCCAGCGATTTTGACCTGGTTTTCCCTGGCTGGGTCACATTTTATTCCTACATTGTAAATAAACACTGAGTGTCAACAAGTCATCCAGACTCTGAGTGAATCATGTAGTAAACTTAAAAGTGTTAAACAAACCAAAACATGTTTTAGATTTTACTTCAAAGTAGACACACAACTGATGTCTCAAACACATTAAGAGGCAAGAAATGCAAGTCATGAACTCTTGACCAGACACAGCTGTTAACTGAAAGCCATTCCAGGTGACTACCTCATAAAGCTGACTGAGAAAATGCCAAGAAAGCTGCATCTAAGCAAGAGGTGCCTACTGTGAAGAATGTCAACTATAAACATGTTCTGGTTTGTTTACTTGTTTGTTTACTAAATAATTACAGATGTGTTTACTCATAGTTTAGATGACTTTAGTATTAATCTACAATGTGGACCATTTTAAATGTACTGTATACAACTGACATGTATGCTGATCAATATGACAAAGAGCATGAAAATCAGAAATTCAAAATATTAAAATATTAAAATATTTCCAATTTCAGAAAATTATCATTCATAATTCACTTTATATGTAATGATCATATGACAGTTTAGCTTTTTGAAATAAATTATGAACACAAATGTTTTACAATATTTTACTTTTTGGAGATGCACTAGTAAATGTACTTACTGAAATCACAAAACTAGTCAGTAGTTTATCTGATAGGCTGAGACAAGTCTCTGTGCCCTACAGGTGTGCCTCCACTATGTAATAAAACTAGCATCACCACACCAAAGGAGCGAAGCAGCCACAGTCATAGCCTGTCAGAAGACTAAACTAGCCTGAGTCAGAGGGTGGAGCTGGAGCAAGCTGGATCCTGCTTCACAGCTTGCATGTGAGCCTGTCTTCTCCTGATAAAAAAACGCCAGGCACCGGCCTGCAGCTCTGCTTAATGACTGGGCTATCTGCTGGCTAACGAGATCACGAGGGAGCTTTGTTTGTGCCCAATAAGATTTAACAGACCACAGAGTTTTCTGCAATTTTGTGACTGCAACCCCCAAACTAATAAAATACAGTTCCCCAAGATTCTGACTTCTGGTACCAATACATACATACTAAAGAACACTCGTCTAACACTACCACATTCACAGTGTGATACTTAAAATATGTTAATACACAATATAAACAAAGAAAAATGATGGCTGCAGCCATGTAATTGACTTTGAAAGAGAATAAAGATGGCAGAAGATGACCTAAGGCTGGAGTGTGGTATGACTTTTGTTGGCATGAGAATGTGTTTATATGGCTTTTTTGCAATCTTTGGTGGTAAAATGACATCACTGAGATTTCTTCACTTTTTTTGTGAAAGAGTTTGATGAACTATGTAAACATTGTTCAAGTTTAAAGACATTGCATTCACTTCCCAGACCACAGTCAAAAGCAACTTGTTTTCAACTTGCTGTTTTGGCAAAAAAAAAAAAAAAAACACATTTACATAAATTTATATATCCAGCAATTTAGCCTAAAGCGATGTAAGCCTGCCCACTCAAGCTTTTTCAGTGAGGCACAATAAGATGCAAAAAAAAAATAATCATTTACATTTAACGAAAACAGCCTATTCACGGTATAGAGAGAGCTTGAAAAAATTAAAATGTGAAAAATGACTGAATACGAGTATAATTAATGTTTTTTTTTATATAAATATGATACAGGATGTGGATATTGGGGGATAAATAAGTAGGCAAAGTTCACTTGTACCTTTTCACAAACATTAGTTGCCTTATATAAAAACATAAAAAAAGAACAGAACATCATCAAAATTAAGAGAAAAATAATAAATAATAAAATAAGTAATATTTAAGTTAAAAATGAGTTAATATTTGTAATATTTTAAAAACAAACAAAACAAAAATGTATCCATATGCCTACTTGAAAATATATGTTTTAGCTGCTTTTTAAAGAGGTGCCAACCTTAAATTAGGAGGCAGGGAGTTCCACAGCTTAGGTGCAGTAACCTTAAAAGGTCGGTCACCACACGTCGTTAGAAACCGCAGATCATTTGACCTCAGCAGTGCTGCTGAAGTATATTTTTGTAATAGCTCAGTGATGTATGGACCTGGCCATGCAGCGCTCTGTAGGTAATAGTTAAAATCTTAAATTGAACCCTAAATTCAGTGGGAAGCCAGTGAAGTGATTTTAAAATAGGGGTAACAAGCGACCCTTTGCTCGACCTTTTTAAAATTTTGAATGGACTGCAGCCGGTTTCGAGCCGACACACTGAGGGATGTAAAAAGGGCGTTACAATGTCACAATGGATGACATCACTAACGCATAAACAGTTTTTTTTTTTTTTTTGAGTTTAAAGAATAAGCCTACAGCAGCTAATTTAACCAATCAGCTGTCCTGCTTCCTGTCTGTCAATATTAAGTCTAAACCATAAGACTGTATATAATAACTGGACAGTACGCTTCTGCTTACTTCTACTGTAATATTTTAAAGCCAAAAAAAAAAAACGTCCAAAACAACATACTGCTTGCATATCAGAGGCAAATTGCAAACAGAACATGTGCAGAAGAGATGGGAGGCTAAGCAGTGCTACCTCTATAGCTCTACCCCCTTCTGTAGGGATGACGCCCCCTTTTAAGTGTCTGTATCTCAACTTACAGCCAAACAAGACATCCCACCCCTTCAAAAAACGTCAAAGTTAAGATTTAATCTTATTAACAGAGTCAGAGAAGATAAAATTAGCCGAACTGTAGATCTGAGACGAGTCACAGGGAGAATGTCCGCAACAGTCAGGATGAGCCGTCAATCAACTGAACCAAACTGTCAATCACCTTACCACCACAACCACCAATTAACACAACGAAGAACAAAAAAATCACTGAATGAAGAAAAAGTTTGTTGTAGCTCCCATTCAATATAACGGTCGTGGGCGGGGTTTCAAATTGTACTGCAACCAACCACTAGAGGGCATTATAGATGATTTGATCTCACTTTTCTACTCTTGTCGTTGTGTCCAGTTTGTGTCTAGTCTACGGCCGGGGTGTCCAAACTGCGGCCCGCGTTCCATTTTTAATTGGCCCGCTAGAAATGTTATACATAGAATAGAATATGGCCCGCACTTCTACTTCTGCTTGAGTGTAATGCACTTAGTTTTAACACCAGGGGGAGCTACTGTTGATCAAGGCACCAAAAAGAACGATCACAGACAGGGTTGCCAGGTTCGCAGTTTTTACACCAAATTGGGCTTATTTGAAAATCCAGTCGCGGGTGAAAATTAAAGCTTGGCGGGATGCAGGTTTTTTGGGGTACTTTTAAAAATTACAAGAAAAACAACAAGAAAAGTGGGTGTTGGAAGATTGAATGCAACAATAAGTACAAGGAGAACATAACATAAGGAAGTACAGCGTAAAGAGGAGACCAGGAGAGAGAGAGAGAGACAGACAGACAGACAGAAGGTGAAGAGAAAACAGTCGCTAGCTAATATGCCAGGTAAGTGGGGGAAATACAGGTATTGCAAGGACTGGGTTTGAAAAAGAAAAAGGTTTGATGTAATGGATTAAAAGTGTTCCTAATGACAAGAAAAAGGTGAAATGAAAAAGTTTCTTTTTTTTTTTTGCTAATTATGTTACTATTAAATGTTCTTGACTGGGACATAAATCTGTTATAAAAGAACTAATAAACACTAATGTTACCATATTATTAATGACCGATAATAAATCTCTTATAAACAAAATACTAAGTCATACAGTTGTTTTACTATTTGCTTCAAACGTGTGACAGACATTTTTTGGGCTAGTTCAAGCTTCTGAAGGGCGGGCTTTAGACTGACTTTGGGCTGGATACTTATGTTGGACCTGGCAACCCTGATCACAAGAAATTTACCCAAATTTCAAAGAAGTGAAAGAGTGAGAGCAGAAAATGTCAGACACGGTGAGAGAGAGAATATTTATAATATTTCTCATCTGATGCAGATTTGCTCCTTGATCAAGTGACATTTATCCTGATTTTTGGCACGAGTGGCGTCGGATCAGCACCGCAACTGGATGTCCCGATTTACATCCCCAGCGCAGCTGATACCAGAATAATTTACTAAAGTTATATGCGCTCCTGTTATTAAGTCCAGTTCAGTCTGTTAATGTTGAGAACCGTTTTAAACAAACGTTAATAGATGTGTTGCTCAGCCCAATAACTTAAATAACAAGTTTGAAATGTACTCGTCCCATTTACCTCTTTATTGTTTTTCTCTGTGCTGTAAATCTTCTGTAGAAGAAATCTGAGGCTGCTGCTATAAATCAGTAAAGCTCCATTCATGGAAAGCTGTGATGAAGGCAGTTTTGTCTTTAATTATATTTAACAATATAACACATTTCACCACTTTTAACTGATTTTTCTAACTTTAATACACTAAAGTTAAGACTATATACCTCATTTCTAGTTTCAGCCCCTCCTACATTTTTATGTATGTGGCCCTCAGTGGAAAAAGTTTGGACACCCCTGGTCTATGGTCTAAACTGACTAAAGCTTGAGCTCAAATAAACAAACATTACAGACATGTAAAGTTTTAATAACACAAAGTTAAAGACATTTACTTATTTCAGCGTTACTGATAAAAAAAAGTCAATGTGTTTGTTTGGAAAATAAATATGCAACAAAACTGTGATCAATTTTAAATACTTATTGATTATCTGAAGTAACTGATCAAGCAACTGTGTATTATTACTCGTTACAGCCCTATCCTCATACACCAAGAGGATTAACTATCTCGTTTAACCAGTGGTTGATGGCTCCAACCCATAGGAGGAGAAAATGGAGTGTGAGAAACATTACCTCGACTGGCCACACCCAGCCATTGTGCATCAGTGAGGCACTCCTCTGAGCTTCACAGCCTCTTTACAGGAAGCTAAGGCACTGCACCTGTCAACGGAGGCTGCGCTGCCTCTTAAAAGGTGAGCCATGGACTTTGAACAGCAGTGTAACAAAATAAACATTTAAAGAGGCAAGATTAAAACAGTGTTCCACTGCATAACATTCATGTGCAATGATTAACATCATCACCTGGCAAATGTTACAGGCGTTCAGTCTTTGCACGGTAAACAACATCACAGCACAAAAGCTCAACCACAAGCTTTATTTCACCCGGAAAAGTCTGTGACCTTGCAAATCCATGTCTTAACTTCAAAGAGGAAGACAAGGACGCTTACTATTTAAACCCACTGTTGCTCAACACCATATAATTGTGACAGTGACCACAATGACACTGAGCTGCAAAGATGCTTCCTGTGCTGAAACTCAGATTCTTCCCTTAGACAATAAAGTCATAAAGCAAAAGGTGTTCTGTGGACCGTCCTCTTCAAATGCAGAGTCTACCAAAAGATAAAACAAGAAGGAACATGGGTACAGCTGCAGTCCCTAGTGCTTAAAATGGGCTCAGAGAACAGAGGACAACCAGAAATAGTCGTGCCCAATGGGAGGTTCATTCAATTTAGAAAGGTTAAGAAGCCAATCCAAGCGTAGCTATTACTACAGTACATTTAGCGACCGAGCCTCTGACTGGACATGAAATCAGCTTAAAAGCTTGCAGTGTTTTGTTAAAAGTGTGTTCTGGCTTTTATTTCACTGACATAATACTTTACTTCAGTATGATTTAGACTACCCACCTGTGTACCTTTAACAAAGGGTTATCAAATTACAGACGAGATTGTACCTTTACTACCAACGGTCACTCTCCTCAACAAGTTCAAACAAATAAATAAACATTCAAATAGACCTGAAACCAAAGCCACAGACTCCAGTTACTAATCTATGCTATACATATTATACTGCTAAGTACTGTGTACTATTTTGGTTTCCAAACCAGTGTACATCCAGAGTAAGCGTGAGCCAAATCAGTGCACCTTCATTACTATTACAGTCAGTAGGGTTAGGGATGGGCAATACTAATCATTTTTCTTTTGATCCAATTCTGAGCAATTCCCATGCAAATATCCCGATATCGATACTGTAAACATGTCATTTTGTGTTTTTTTAAACATGACAATTCTGATTTATGTCCCTCACAACACATCAGAAAGTAACAGAGATGAAGAGCAACCAGCACCATCTAAAAATTTGGATTTTTAGCAAGGATCAGCAGTATCAATCCACCCAACATGGTTCTGGATGCAGCCACTTCTAGCTCGTGAAATAGATTTATCTGTCTATTCAGTCAGTATCAAAATTTTAGTATAGCTGTAGCTATGCAAGTTTGGATGCAACCTAAGTGTTATAAATGACAAATATACTAAAATTAGAATATTGTGAAAAAAGTTAATTGTTCTGAACAATTGAATTGCCATGTTTTATGTTGTTTTATATTAATTGTATGTAAACTGACATTTAAAGCCTTTTTAATTTAGTTTTAATGTTGATTAGACCCACTTACAGCTGAGTAAATTACTATTTATTCCAGCATATGTATATATCTACTTATTACTGCACATTATTAGGATACTTGTCATGGAAGTTTGATCACATTTCCTTGTATTTTGGATCTATATAATACTTACTGTACTTATGCTGCTGCTTAATCTGTCTATTCATACAAAATCAACATTAAAACAAAAAAAGAGGCTTGAAATGTCATTTTACATGAATATGAAAAACAACAATTTTACTTTTTCTCAACACTGTAATGTTTAAGATGGATAACTTTTACTAGGCCATCTGAACACTAACTCTATAAGAGAGTAAGTCAGGTTTACTGTCCTCACACCTGTAGACTGTAGGAGTGTGAGGCTGTGCACTAGCTCTGTTTTGTTCCTGGCTGAGGCAGGTAAAGGTGTGAAAGGGCCCTGCTGACTACAACTCACCTGCATTCCAGGAACTTGAACAGCCACCGGTGACTGAGCCATGTTTACTCTCTCAGAAGCTGGTAGGTTTGTTCTTCTCCTGTAAACTGACCCTCCGAACCTCACAGTCAGTCCCTGAACACTTTCCTCCGCCGCCTAAACTCAAGAGCTGGCCGCGCTAGCAGGGCTACCTCAGTAGGTAACGTTAGCTTAGCTGTGGCTAACGAGTCGGCTAGCTAGCGTCCAAGCCACAAAACTCCTTTAAAGTACAATATGACCGCGCATTACCATGGCTTTCTTGCTGAAGTCGACGTTTAAGTGTCTTTAAAAGTCCCCGAGTGTCTCAGTAAACGTCCAGCGTACCGTTACATGCTTTAAATCAACGTTAGATAAACTTCGACTTCAAAAGAGCGCTGCGGACGCCATGTTTGAACCTGCGCTTCTAACTTGTTTTCTGCTCAGACCGTCGGGTGGAGCCCAACTCACACTCACATACACACCCTCTCTCTCTAACTCTCTCTCTCTAAGCCACTCTCTCTCACACACACACTCACTCTCTCACACACACACACTCTCTCTCTCTCTCTCTCACTTTCTCTCTCTGTCACTCACTCTCACACACACTCTCTAACTCACACACACTAACTCTCACTATTTAACTCACACACACTCACCCTCTCTCTCTCTCTCTCTAACTCACTGACTCTCTAACTCACTCACTCACTATTTAACTCACACACACTCACTCTAACTCACACACACTCTCTAACTCTCTCACTATTTAACTCTCACACACACTCTCTAACTCTCTAAACTCACATACACTCTCTAACTCACTCTCTCACTATTTAACTCACACACACTCACTCTAACTCTCACACTATTTAACTCACACACACTCACTAACTCTCACACACTCACCCTCTCACACATACCTGTTTTTGCTACCTGGTGGGGACACATGACTAAATGCAGCCGAATGGGGACCACCCTTTCTAAAGGGTCTACAGACAAGGCAGAA
>BRDA01006205.1:9576-24890 GCA_036984385.1 Crenuchus spilurus
CCTCACGACAATACTTCTCTTCGTCTGTGAACATTTTTATTCCACCTTCAAATGAAAGTCTAAGTCAACATGTGTTTGCTCATATTCGTCTCAGTTTATATACTCTCCCCGCTTGTTCGGTGACTCATTGTGTTAGCTTCGTATTCGTGTGTCAAGGTTGTCTATCCTGTGACTCTGATCTAGGCAATTGTTCCGTTTCTCCAAGGTTCGATTCCGTCTGACCCTATAGTCTCATCTATGACTCTCCTCCAGCCATTTTACTCCGCTTGTCTAGTTTTGTGTCCGCTTGACCTTATATTTCTTGTTTCGACTCTGATTCAACCTCCTTGTTTCGTTATTCAGTCTCTGCTTATACTCGTTTGTGTACAACTGAATCTGAAAGTAAACTTCCACCTTATTTTTACAAGTGTCTGCTTCTCTTCATAACAGCACTCCTCACATATATATATATATATGAATCATTCTGTACTGTACAGACCACAGCGAGTCATGTTTTTTACTTTCACAGGTGCATATGTAAGCATAGCAGCTGAACACAGCTTGTCTGTTTGAAAATAGCAGTGCACCTTAGTTATGTTAATTGGTCATTGCACAAAGCTGCAGTTTCATTTTTAGTAAGATCATCCTCAGTCGTATAGGTGCAGGCACTGGTGCATGAAACATTCTCTTGGCTTCGATTTAAGAGTAAATTTGTGTTACTCTTTAATACCCAGGGAACATATTATCACATTACAATGTTTGTATAATACTAAATATTACTAATACAGAGCAGACTCTATTTGCTCAGGAGGCTGAGTCATTCAGAGTGCAGGGACCACTCCTGAGGACCTTTTGTGATGCAGTAGTGGCATCAGCCATCTTATATGGAGTGCTCTGCTAGGGCAGTGGCATCTCTGCCACAGACAGGGAGGAGATTAGATTGATCTAAACTGATTTAGAGGGACCACTCTGTCCTGAGATGTCCTCTAGACCCGATGCAGGTGTTGGGAGAAAGGAGGATGTTAACCAAGTTAACATCCATGTTGGAGAATGTCTCTCACCCCATGCATAAGTCTCTGACAGCACTGAGCAGATCCTTTAGTGACTGGCTGCTCCACCCAAAATGTGTGAAGGAACGCTATTGTAGGTCCTTCCTTCCTGCTGTGGTTAGACTTTACAACCAACACTACTCCCAGTAGGGAAAGGTTTATGTAAGCTTTACTCACTGTTCCAATCCACTTTACATTGAAATATTGGTGAAAAGCAGCATTCATTAGACTTTGGTAAGGTTTCTATGAGACAGACTTTGTACATGTATGTTGTGGCTCCAGAGAAACAGAAATAACGTAATTACACAGAAAATAAATTTAGATTCTTTGGGCATTGTCCAGATCACTAGAGCATACAACTAGAGGTGTAAAAATGATTTGTCATGTCCATATGAAAGTTGTAATGCATGTAACTGCATGACATTTTAAATGTTAGAAACTTATTTTAATTCTTTTCAAGAATGATGTTTCCATTCAAATAAGTAATATAGTATAAGTTTCTGCTGTTTAATTTGCTGCTGTAATTTAAAATATACACACAGTAAAAAGAGAAACACTTTAATTGCTAAAATGTTGCTCTTTGGCTCAGGAGGCTTAACGATGATTCTCCTAAAATTATTTATAGAAGATGTGAGAATTATTAATTATTCTTTTCTAAGGGCATTGCATTTTCGTTTTTAATGTTTATATTCCATTGCTGTGTAAATAATTTCCTAAACAATTACATGCTAATGTCATGTGTTAGATGCTCTTGGAGTGGGCGGTACTTCACACAAACAAGTAGACAAATGATACCTAATTACACATCACACTTCATTACACAGACACTGAACTGTGTGTGTCATTGATGGTGACGCACAGGCTAATAGCCTCTATTTCACGCTCACTTGTCACTATTGGCTTTGCTGGAATACAGTGTGACTCATCGATCAAGCCCAGACCAATTGCCCAGTAGCCCCTCCACAGGCAGGACATTGTCAGACAGCATTAATTGTGAAATGAAGCAATATCCTGTTGTGGTGAAGCCATTCATTTCTGTAACACATGACTGTATCACAGTTAAAGAAAGATGATACAGTATGATATATGAAATGTTCAATAAGAAATGTATATTATTCATAAGTTGATGTGATTATGAATTATGAATATTTTTATCATTCTTAATACAACTTTACAGTTAAAATGAGTGTAATCACATTACAGTTTATTTTCCTAATAAAATGTTACTTACTTACATCTTCAGAAAAAAATTAATATATTGTTATTGTTTGTGGTAAGATATTGTGTGTCATTTGCAGTTGCATTGTCTGCTGATTGGATTTATTGAGTAAAATAGAAGTAAAGTAATTATGAATGAGATTACTTTGTCTAGAAAGTAATAAGTAATCACATTACAATTTTGCTGACAGCTATCAGTATCAACCAGTTAATTATCCGTTATTGTTATTGTTATATACATTGGTGCATCTCTAGTCATACAGTGCCAAATAAAAAAAATATTGTGAAAAGGATCATTGGTGTTCTTAATTATAATAGATAAACTGTCATGTTTAATATTCATTACAAGTTAAGTGACATTCAATCTGGGTTCTCAAATAATCTGAATATTTCATTATAAATATATAAACTTTATATTTAAAAAATCAACTTTTGTTCATCAGATTGGTTGGCTGGAATCTAGAGAATACTGTCTTGTGATTGGCTTATGATTTTCACTTGATTTTTGATGTCTCATTATGGCTTTGACTTGAACAAAATTTTGTAAGAATTAACTGATGAAATGTGTATGTAGAGCATGTTTTTAAGTGTATCACCTTATATAGTAACCCAGTTTAACTTATCCTCTCACTCTTCATCATGTCACTCCATTCACATATTCACGGAGTACTGGAGTCTGAGAATGCATTCCTTCTAACTGTATGGCTTTTCTTCTGCAGAAGAGGAAAGGAGGGTCCGAGCCAATGACAGGGAGTACAATGAGAAGTTTCAGTATGCGGTAAGAGACAAATACACTCATATATGCTCAGGCATACTTTGAAACCACATATATCTGCTCACTCACCATTTTATTAGTGACACCTACAATATAGCTCCACTGTACAGGTGCTCAGTTACAGACTGCAGCCCATCTGTTGTTATCAAATTATCAGCCCCTCTACGTTCATCACTGATCAGTTTCTCACCACATGACCACTGTTGTCCATATATTATTTTGTTTGGTGGACTGACAACAGCAGTGACACAGACATGGTAGTCATTGCTGTTTCCTGTGGCTATTACACAGCATCTGCTAGACCTAGAATTGGCCACCATTCAAAAGTATCTAGACAAAAGTAGATTTGTGGTCAGAAATTGACCAGTGAGGCCAGTCTAAGGCTAATGCAAACTGTATCAACCGATGGACTTCAGTCTCAGGCTATCAAGGTGGAACTATAAGAGGGTGGTAAGAAAGTATATTTATAGCATCAAGCTCTTTCAGTTATCTCTGCATTTAAAAATGCTCTGTCCCTGCAGAATAACTGCATCATGACCTCGAAGTATAACATCATCACTTTCCTGCCAGTCAACTTGTTTGAGCAGTTCCAGGAAGTTGCCAACACCTACTTTCTGTTTCTTCTCATACTGCAGGTACTCTGATTTTTAGGTTTAATTGTTGTCAGATTTGATTTTTTTTTATTTACAGAATTTTATCAGTGGAGTAGATACATTGTGCTTTTGATTTGTTGCTATCTGCTTTTTTTTCATAAAAAAAAATGAAGCATTTGAATACGACAGACCTGCCATTATGTCATTCATATCATTTGATATATTTGGTTGGCCTTGTAGAACATTAGAGTGGTGCATGCAGGCTGCAGGGCTCTGAACACCCAGATTCTTCACATGATCATTATGTTCAGCTGGTACATCTTGGTTATATTAGATGGTAAAGGAAGAATTGGGCAGGATTACAGACCTGAGCAGTAGTGGTGATATCCTACTGGCAGTTGTTTTTTTATTTATTTATTTATTTATTTTTTTAAATTTCTTAGACTGAGGATCTGTGGGATTTGCTGAAACTACAAGTCTAATGCCTGGTGGCTCCACCTCACAACATACAGGAGTTCTAATGTATGCAATGTATACAATAATTATATAGTCCATACCATTGTAGGTTGGTGTTATTTAGGTAGCACAGCCTGGACCACCAGCATATTAAGTATATTAATGTTTTGGCTCATCATTGTGTACGTAAGCTGATACATCACCTAAAACCTAAAGAATCCAAATTTTTGACGAATATTAAATGATAGAGATATTTCAACAGCAGAATGGCTGTCAAATAAACATTGGTACTGCCAAAAGAGAAATTCTTGTTAGTATCTTAGCATTCTGATATTGATTGTAATCATGCAACAGAATTGGGGCAGACAAGCCAAGACTGTAGTTCTTCTCCCCAGTGGTAGACATTATGTAACAGGAGAGTGGCAGATGGAGTTAGGTAGGTGAGCTGAGACAGTGCTAGTGGTGGCATCATCTTACACCATACAGAGCAGGACAGACAAGGTCACTCTCCAGTAGACAAGACAAGTAAGTACGTTGTCCCGTATACCAATTTTCTTTGATCGGGCTAATTACTAAGACAGTAATCTAATGAAAATCATTCTCTTTTTAAAGTTTGAATGTAATTGTATGGTTGAAAATACAGCCATGTTTGGTGTCCTTAGTTTGCTTCTTTTGTGTTGCACTAGAGTTATGTGACTACTCCAACAGCAGTAAGTTATTGGACTGCTCTCGGTCCACCAGTTGGGAAAAAAATATTTGCTCATGGGCAATGAAGTGGTTTTCTGCCCTTTTTAATAAATGGCCCATTGGCCTTTTACAACCATTGGTGTTCCACACCCAGTCTAGCGTTTGGCAGACAAACAGGTGGTCTGCTGACCAAGATCCACATGTGGGCCTTTTTTTTCCGTTTTTTTCAGTTTGGTCCAGTATGTTGTGACAATTTATAGACGAACAAATGCTTGTTTACTGGGTAATGTCACTAAGACGTGATGGAAACTTTTGAACACGAGTTAGCACTATATACATACCTGCATGCTTACAACATTACATACAAAGTACTTGCCTCAAACTAATGTTTGAAGTAATCTCAAATAGACTTGTTTATGTTGTTTCTGATATTGTAAGACGTACTGTTCTCTAAAATTATGCTGAAAAATAGGAACAATAACAGCCATCTTGAAGCCTGAATTTTATCCTCCTACTTTTATGTCTATTCTTTCATTAGTAGCTCATTTGTAGCTAACCTAAAGAACACTAAAGAGTCCAAATTCTTGGTTTAATTGGCTATATTTGTTAGCAGTGATGTGGGCAAAGTGACATACAATTTGGGCAATTAATAAATTGTAATTAATAAAATGTTATTTTCAGTAGTTTGAGGACAACAACTACAACTAAAACAAAAATGATCTATTTATATCTTGTAGATTATTATTTAAGAATCATTTATTTAAACATATAATGTATACATTTGTATACTATCTGTTATTTATTTGATTTATATTTTGCATTTATTTCCTATTTGTTTTTATATTGTATTATATTATATATGCTATTTACATAAATGCATGATGTTTTCAGAATAGAATGTTAAATATTTGTGATCTCAGTACTGAGTAAAAAAATTGTGGTTAATCGAACTGACTCTCTTGATATATATCTCTTTGTCTATCTCTCTCTGTCTCAGTTGATTCCTCAGATTTCCTCTTTGTCCTGGTTCACCACCATAGTGCCTTTAGTACTGGTGCTGAGCATCACTGCAGTTAAAGATGCCACTGATGATTATGTAAGTTTCTCTTTTGAACCTGTAGCACACACATCACACTCCAGCACGCTGTAAAACTCTTGACATTAACGCAGAAGAGTTCAATCACCGGGCCAGACCACAAAACAAATAATTTTATTAACATATGGCTAATAGGGGTGGGCAGTATACTAGAATGTTGTCATCTCATGACATGGATTATGTTAAGGTAGATACCATGATACATCCCAGCAGCAGTGAACTACAAGCAGGTGCACCTTGAAAACACACTAAACATGAATTTCACACCCCTAATACTAACACAAATGTCCTCTGTCCTTACATGTCTCTGTAGTTTCGTCACAAAAGTGACAACCAGGTGAATAACCGCCAGTCTCAGGTGCTCATCAATGGCATGTGAGTATTACACTGGTCCATCCTGAAGAATTACTAATAGTGAAAGCATCAATATATTCTATAATGTGTGTTTTGTTATTATATTACATCACTGAGCTTGTTCTCTTTCTCTGCTTCAGTCTACAGAAGGAGAAGTGGATGAATGTGAGAGTGGGTGACATCATTAAACTGGAGAACAACCAGTTTGTGGCAGTAAGTCTTCCTCCCCTTCTCTTTAGTCATGAACTCTTACAAAAATGCCGATGATCAGACATATTTGGCTTGCTCAGGTAGCAATGGATCTACGTAGATAACAAGTAAATGTTTAAGGGAAGTGTAAAGGAGTTCTATGTGTAATAAAGGAGCAATACTGATGAAGGTCACATGCCCCTTTCCAGGGTTGGCACTGGCTCATGCAACCTGTTAGCCATTGTGGCCAAGGGGCTTAAAACTTTCTTAGCCGCATAAGGATTTGACTAGCCACAGATTTAACAACTACCTGTGGCGAAGACAGTTGGCCACAGTAGCCACACTTTAGCCACAGTTAGCCAATCTTAGCCACAGACACTTACATGTACATGTACATCATATCAGAAATCCATTGGTGTAACGGATTTCTGATCATATTTACAGATATTTATAGATATTTACTCTCTGTAGGGCAAATAAGAGTGATAAAAATGGAAAATATAGAGCAACAATTGAATTCAAAATAAAAAATTTCCAATGTGTACAGCTCTTTGTCGACTTGTCTCTCACAAGCCTGGGAATAACTGTAAAAATACTATCAGTGAACGCACAGAATTATGGGATACTATAATTTTCTATGCGCGAAACTTCTCAACCAATCAGCATTTAGAGACCCACCTATCTTATTAATTATTTTGCTGTTATTTGCCTGACGATGTTGCTTCGGGCTATTTCGGGTGTTTAGCAGCAGATAAACTCAAGATGGCGGACAGCTCGCGGAGTATTGCCGGATTTTGTGATTTTCGTGGCGATTTGAATTTGCCATGCGTTAGAAAATTGCTTTTAGCCAGCGTGGCATACTGATGAAATGTTTTCCTCGCCACACACTGTCTGAGTTCACCATTGGCGACGTGGCGAGCGGCCAGCGTGAACCCTGCCTTTTCATGTGCATGGACCAGATTTTAAACTAAGTACTCTTATACTGTAGATGTTTCTGATAAAACAGGATTAGGTTGGCTTGAATAATAAAGTACCTACTCAGTTAAAATAAAAAGTCCACTCAGCTTAAAATCTGTTATGTAGTTTGTTTGCATCTGTTCCACTCATAGACTAATAGACAAGCATGATTTTCTTTTTAACACTTCAGCAACAGTTTGTTTTTAATTTTTTAAGTGCATTTACACTTTTTTGGTAAAAAAAGTGTTGTAACTGATCAGGAGTTTAAACCCCTGTGATGCTACATCACTAGAGATGTCTAGTGGAACTTTGTGATGCAAATAGTCACAGCTAGTGGGGAATTTGATTAAAAATGGATTCTAAATATAGAATATTTGTTAAATAAACAGATTCAGAATTAAAAAAAGGTGAATAAGGAGAATTTTGAATAAACTTAGAAGTTTGACTCATTGTCCATTTATAATTCATGCTACAAGTGTTTTGCACTAGATGAAAAAACAATACAGGCTCACAGTTTTTATTACAGCAATGTCTGGCTACAGTCCTCTTTAAGTTAAATTACTGATGTTAATGCATATATAACTTTTAACATAAGTTCAGCTAACTTAATGTTAAGTCACCTGTCCATTAGCAGCATCCATGTCTGTGTAATCAATATTTCTACTCTATAATCATATAAATGTATCATCTTTATCCATTTTACCACACAGCTCGTCATCACTGCAACACTCCAGACATTAGAATGTTGAGTTTCTATCAACAATGCCTGTGTCTTTTCAGATGTTTTGATGTACAGTGGATACGGAAAGTATTCATACCCCTTGAACTTTTTCACATTTTGTCACCTTACAACCACAAATTTAAATGTATTTTATTGAAATTTTAAGTGATTGACCAACACAAAGTACCACATACTTGTGAAGTGGAATTAAAATGATACATGGTTTTCAAAGTTTTTAGCAAATAAAAATCTTACAAGTGTGACTTGCAAAAGGATTCAGCCCCCTGTACTCTGATACCTCTAAACAAAATCCAGTGCAAACAATTGACTTCAGAAGTCAGTTAATTAGTTAATAGAGTCCAGCTGTGTGTAATTTAGTCTCAGTATAAATACACCTGTTCTGTGAAGGCCTCAGTGGTTTTTTAGAGAACACTAGTGAATTGAACTGCAAACCTAAAACCATTGTTGAAAGAAAGACACAAAAAGTGCCATTTGCAGTTTGCCACAAGCCATGTAGGCTTGCAAACAGCACTTCTTATTTTTTTTCTTTCAGTAATCAGCAAGTATGTGTTTTACAGGCTGACCTGCTCCTGTTGTCCAGCAGTGAACCTCATGGTTTGTGCTATATTGAGACTGCAGAATTGGATGGGTGAGAGTATCTCTGTTCTTCATTTGTTTACCAGAACCACTACAGAAAACAAGCTTATCAACAAATTAATTTTGTTCTGTTCTTTCTTCAGTGAGACAAATATGAAGGCACGTCAGTCACTGTCTGTTACCTCAGAGCTAGGGGATCCAAACAACCTTGCACAGTTTGATGGTATGAAACTGTTCAAGTATGTGTGTGAGTGAGAGAGAGAGAGAGAGAGAGAGAGAGTAGATTAATACTATAGATTTGCTGAACCACAGAGGTATTAAATATGCATGACCTTTTCACTGGTTGCCTTTTACTGCACTGTGAGTGTTTGTATGTGTGTACTCACCCACACTTTCTGCCTTCACTCAGCAACAAAAAAGCTAGTTAAGAATGGAATATCCTATACTTGAAGACTCAGCCAGAAATCATATTGACATATTTTTTCCACTTACCTCAGATGTAGTTGTTCAGTGAAGACATGTTTGGAGTGTAATTTTTGCTATAACATTGCTAGCAAAGACTAGAACTCAATACCTAAATAGTCTGGTTATTTCCATCAAATACTTCATGAAAGCTTTTCTCAACTTGCATCAAGATCTTAATGATGGTCTAACAGACTAGTCAGTGTGGTTTAGGACAGAGGCAGACATTTCAGAAAGCAGCAGGTCTGGTAGAAGACTGAGCTTGGATTAGATTTCCTGTGTTTTTCAAAAAAAAAAGTCTGAGTATAATACACTGTTCTGAACCACATCAACTAGTCTGTGAGACAATCGTTAAGGTCTGGATACAGGGTGAGTAGGCTGAGAACAGTTTTGGTGATATATTTTGAATATATATGATTGAGTTATATTGCTGATTATTTAGTTCCAGTGCTTGTTAGCAATGTTAGCCTTGTAGCTTCAGTTCTAAAGATGCAGAATTTGGACTTCAAAAACATGAACCAGACTTGACTACATCTGAAGTAAGTGTAAACTGACTAACCATTCCTTTAACCACATATGTCTGTATATTCAGTGTGGCTCAAACTGTCTTGCCTACATAGTCAGCTGTATAGGTTTACCATTTTTGCCATATTAGAACCTTATGAAACAACATAGTGACTCTATTTGGACAGTGATTAAATCAGCAATCTGCCAAACCTCCTCCTAATGTTGCTAATGGGCAATGATGTTATCAATAGTAATGGTTTTGTTTAGACATGGTGCAGGCTACCTGGTTGGCTGGTTGAAAGTACAGCCAGCCATCAGCATTATTTAGCTAGAATACTGATATGCATACACTCTCAATCTATGAAAAAATTGTAAAATATTCAAACTTAATTAAACTAAATAAAAATAAAATGCCTCTTCATGCTGACCACATCAACAAAGTATGCAGTATGGACTACAGTCTCATTGTAGCACTTTATGGTGCACCTTTGTGGTCAGTGAAGCTGATAAAATGGACAATGAGTATTACAAGGAGGTGGTTTTAATATTATGGTTATTGGTTTATGAATTTAACTCACAGCAGTCAACTCTTAGTTGACTCCATGTGATTTTAATATTACTGTGTGACAATAGGAGAGGTGGTTTGTGAGCCCCCCAACAACAAACTGGACCGTTTCTGTGGCACTCTATACTGGAGGGAGTGTAAGTATGGCCTGAGCAATCAGAACATGCTACTGAGGGGCTGCGTCCTGCGCAACACAGAGAGCTGCTATGGTCTTGTCATTTTTGCAGGTGTGTAAACTTGTCATAGAATCAAAGCATTTTACATATAGCCACCCATATATCATACATCATTTTAGCTCCACCCATTCACATTGCAGTGTCATCTTCTTCTATCACCATTAGCAAGCTTTTCTATGACATATTTCTTAAATTTCACCCTGAATACTGTAAAAGTAACTATTTTAACAGTTTTAATAGAGATGTACCGGTATGTATAAATATTGTTTTATCTGTCTCTTGGTGGCTGTACTGTACCTGTCACGTAGCGTTTCTGAAGCAGGAGGAGAGAACACAGCGGGATTCCCGAAAAGCTGACTTTATTCCAAAGACACTAAACTCAGAAACAGACTGTGGCTGTGGTAGCGTGACTCAAACATGACATGAAGATATATAACGACTTGACATTACAATGACAGACGTGACTGTGAAACCCTTGGGAACCTTTATACAACACATAATTAACACATGATGAAGGGACAGGGCTGTGAGCAGACAAGGTGTGGCCAGTGATGAGACAAGACAACATGACGAGGCCAGGGACAAGGAGACATGACGTGAATGTAAACAAAAAAGCACATGGCAAACGTAAACAGAAAGCACATGACAGGACAGAGGCAGGGCCAAGGACATGGCAGAGGCGGGAGGGTTACAGTACCACTATTTTGAAACATGTAAATAACTTTACAGCAAGAACTGTAACGTTTACATATTAAAAATGTAACGTTCTCAATATCATTTATAGTGGAATTAAAGGTTCTATACAAAATGCAAAGTAGTTTCAAGTTCTGTAGTCTAATATTTTCCATTGATTTTTGAAGATGGTGGGAGAGACTAGTCTGGAATTTTGATTGTGCTAAGAAAATCCTTAATCTCAGACAGTCTTACCTGATAACAATGTTTTTGTCCTGAAGGTCCAGACACCAAGCTCATGCAGAACAGTGGACGTACAAAGTTTAAGAGGACGAGCATAGACCGCCTGATGAACACCTTAGTACTGTGGGTAAGTGACAATTAACTATATGTACATGATGTCGTGCTTCATTATTGACCACTTTAGTTATTAAGGTAAAAAAAATCAACACAAATGTACCCAAAACTTCAAATGTACATCAGCCACAGCATTAATGTCACTAATCCATAACAAAGATTATCCCATAAAGGCCCATGTCAATGTCTAAAATATATTATATGGTAAGAGAATAGATTCTGTAGGCTATGTGTTGGATGCTTGAGAAGCATGAAGACCTAAGCCAAAATTATATGGCTAGATGACTTGGGACATCTCCAGAGCTGCAAGGTATGTGAAGTGCTCATGCTCAGCAGTGGTCAGTACCTACCAACAAATTCCCCAGATCTTAATCTGGCAAGACATATTTGGTGTTTGCTTCTTATGTTTTACACTCTAGGCTAACCAGATAACACAATTCTGGCCCAGATATGGCCCAGTTAAGGCAGTGAAGGGTATGTTAATCAGTATGGCTTATAGCTCATTAAATCAGAATTCTATAGTCATATATAAATATTAATATTTTAAAATTAATTATTATTATAGTAATTATGTATTATTATTATTATTATTATTATTATTATTATTATTATTATTATTATTATAACAATAATAACAATAATAATAATAATAGTTTAGAGTTTGAGTAAGTTACTATTCAAACAGTATCAACATTAAAATAAAAATGTCATTTTACATGTTCGGAACATAAAATTATATTTTATTACAAATTTGGGACATCACTCGTTTGCTCTCAGGGGATTGGGTTTAGCTAACAAGTAATAAAAAATAATTCATAGTAATTAGCATGATGCTAAGTGCATAAGTAGCAGTTGGTATAGTATATAACACCACTAACCCTCACGGGGCAGACTGGGGTTCAATCCCAGGTTTGGTCAATCAATTAGCACTACTCAAGTCAGAGTCCTTGGGCTAAACTCCTAACTCTACATTCACCTGTTAATGAAGCATGACTATAATTACAGGTTGTTCTGGATAAGAATGTATACCAAATACATAAATGTAAATGTAATTAATCATCACACAAATGCCTCAAACATCAAGATTTTTAGTAACTTGCTTAAATGGCTGGTAGGACAAACCTGAATGTTCCATGATTACCCCATTCTCTTTCTCTTTGCCAGATCTTTGGCTTCCTGGTCTGTATGGGTGTAATCTTGGCCATAGGGAATGCAGTGTGGGAGAGAGAGGTGGGCTTTCTGTTTCAGAGTTACCTCCCGTGGGACCCTCCTGTTGACAACTTCCTCTTTTCAGCCTTCCTCTCCTTTTGGTCCTACGTTATCATCCTCAACACCGTAGTGCCCATCTCCCTCTATGTGAGGTAGGAGGAGTTGTGACAAATGAAAGGAGGAAATAGAAATGCATATACACTGTCCAAAGTCAGTCCACCTTAAATGTTAAAGAAACTTACTGCACTCCTTTTTTCAGTTATTTCAACTTAGACATTAGTGTTCACTTCAACTCAACTTCTTAGCTTGCTCAAAATTCTCTCAATTTTTTGCTCCAGTTTACTAAACATTATTTTATAACATCCTTGCTAACTGTGACTCTTTTATTTAGCTCCTCTATGACTGTTGCACCACTCATTACCACATAAATATAAATATACTGTCATAACAGCAAATAAGAACAAGATTTTCTAATGTTATACTATGACAGTACAGTTGTTGTCACTATATGATGAGTCCTAGCTGGTGTGGAAAAGGTATAACAAATATTGTATTTACATTGTTAGAATTTGTGACTGATTTTGAAGCTGAACATCAAGTTTATTAACTCAGAAAAGGAATGCAGTAAGTAGCCTTATGTAAGCTGGACGGACTGTGTCTGATTTTAAACATTCTCAGGCTTATAAGAGTCTCCTTGGGTTTCAGTTCTGATCCTCATATTTTAAGCATGCACTTGTTTATTTCATTAGTTTTGTTTGTTTATTTATATTTATTTGTTTTGTTGCTTTCATGTTCTCCTCAGATCTTCTTGGGCAGGTAAGCACCCCCTTGGCCCCCATCCTGCTTCTCTGAAATTCCATTGTCCCTTTTACCACATAATTCACAACCCAGCCTTTTAAACTACCTCTAACTGATAGAGCTGATCCCAACTAAAGAACTTCTTGGTTGTCAGTTGACAAATTAATGCCTATTTATTCATTTTTTATTAACAACATTTCCCACACTTGACTATTGCAACTGAATTAGCAACAAAGCAAATTAGTAACTGAACAACCTGTTTGAAAATAATTTGACCTTTTCCATGTGAAATCCATCATCTGTATTCATTCTCATAGATATTTATACGTACAGTTGTTTTATACGTACAGTTGTTTACTGCTGTTTAATGCTATTTGACATTGAATGCATTTACATGAATATATAGAATATAGAAAATCAGATTTTTTTCTGTAATCTGTTTTATGTATTTATTATATTAGATGAGATTAGGTTAGTTAAAATGTTATTAATCCCTTTGGGAGATTCCTGCAGGGAAATTATATGCACTTTAATAATCCGATAACTGCAGAAAATCAGATTTTGTCTGTTCAACATGTTTACATGAACTTGATTAATCAGAACTCCAGGTCTACATGAGTCCGGCAATAATTAAATTCATGTCTTGCATCCATACAATAAGCTCTCAGAAGAAGAAGACAAGATTTAATTGTAGATGTGCTTTAAATTAAAACAACCTTTTGTGGATATTTGTAAACAAAGATCAAAGAACAAACAAAAATTAATCTTAATTTTTTAATGGTTTTAAATAGTCTGTAATGCTGGCTTACTTACAAAAAAAAAAGACAGAGATGAGAATTTACTTATTTATTTTGATACATACATACATACATTTTATCTGAGAGCTTTTTAAAAATGAGAATGAGAATGTGAAGAATATTCAGGTTTATTTCTGCAGGTGTGTAGATGGTTTCAGCTCCAAAAATATTCTGTTTGTGCCATTTTAAACTGCATGGTATTACCGGTAACACAGGGTGTCAGGCTGAGTTGCAGGGTGTAGAGGCAGGCACACATGCATAGATGCAAAAAACAGATATTTATTTAAGCAAAGGTTGAGAGTAAACAAAGAGCTGTAGACACATGAAATAAACTAACATGATTCAAGCACACACTCACAATGCAAAGCACTAACCTAACACACCAAGGGCTTTATAAAGGAAGAACAATTAGTGGAGATAAACAAGCACAATGAATGGAAACAGCTGACAATACTCACAAAGGGGCATGACTAGGCAAATGAAAAAATGAGATTTAACAAAAGCAGGAAACTGACCATATAAGGGATAAGGAAGTGAGGAACAGGACGGAGAGGGGAGAGTCTGACACAGGGTAACGGTTCATGGAAGATGAGCACAGATTTATGGAAACATTAATTTAATAACAAAATAAACATAACAAGAGAACTTAACCAGATGAACAGAAACAGTCATATAACAGACAAAAACAGAAACAGGCAAAACAGAAACAAGCTCAACAGAGCGAGGCTAAACAGAGGGCTGACAAAGCCTCAAACTACACAAGGAAGGAATGGGGGTGGGGCAGAGGTTGCAAACTGCACATGCACACACAAAGAGAGAAAGAGAAGCTGTAAAAAGACAACTCTCTGCATATGGAGGAAGAAAAATTAAAAGTATATATAATAAATGCTCATAAAAATGACTAAATAAATAAATGAATGAATAAATAAATAGACACATAAATAATAGTATAGACAAAAAATACATTAATAAATATATTTTGTCCTGAAAAGGACATATTTATATCAGGAATCCATTTCTACATTTCCATGCATGAACATTTATTTGAGCAGCTGTTTTTGCATTTCAACATTTATTTATTTATTTATATATTTATTTAT
>BRDA01006206.1:654-21072 GCA_036984385.1 Crenuchus spilurus
CTTGTACTCGTACTCGGTTTTAAAAAATGTATCGGTGCATTCCTAGTTAACACATCTGACATCTGGCTCATATGAGGTTGACCTTTGGCTGAGTTGACAGCACTTTTCAATGCCAAATGTGGGCCATAAGAGAACTGCAGATATCGGCTACATTTGTGCCATTCATTCATTGCTATCTGTGATGGTCGTTATACTAGTGTCCAAAAATAATAATAGTAGAAATAATTCTAGAAAAACAGATTTTTTTTTGGATACTATTACGATTGTAGTACCATGTTATGTTTTTTGTAAAGGCCACCTTCAACAGCTTTCGAGCCAGGTAGTAGATTATAGCAAACACCAAGCAACATACTAGCAACCACTGAGGAGATGATTAGGCTACACAATTGCTATTTCTTCAGAAAATGCAGTTAACTAGTTATAAATACTATCCACTCAAAAATAACTGAAGTTACTTTACCAGGTGCGCTAAGAAATGTAAAGACTGCTCTGTTCTTAAATGTACAGACTATTTGTGTGTGTGTGTGTGTGTGTGGGGGGGGTTGTTTTGGCTCTACTGCACAGGAATAGCACATGAGAAGCATCAGCTCCAGTCAACCATGTGACACACACACACACACACACACTTTCACTGAATGCCAGAGCGGTGTCCCCAAATGCCTGCCCTGCTGAGAAGGTTGCGTGTGTGTGACCACCACACACACACACACACACTAACTTGCTGCTGCAAATTCTAACATATCAAACACTTTGCACTTCAAGGTCTCAGTATTAAAGTCATAGTTTATACAAAAATCACATTTTCCCAACCTGCCTCTTACTATAAATGTAGTTCATCAGTCATGTCGAGGCAGCCTTTCATACTTTATTGCATACACCATGCTAAATGGTGCTGTATAAGCCTCAATTACTTCTATGGTACATTGGCTTTATAGCCTCAGTATAAAAATACAGAAACAAACTTCCGACACCAAACATGACAAGGCTAACCAGCTACACTGGGAAAATCTGACTGGGTCAAACTATTACTTTAATCTATAGCTGGTCAGCCTGTAATAGTTGATCTGCAACATGCACATGCTGTTGTGGCATTCAGTGCAATCACAAATTGCCCCCAGCCACCAATGACCTTCAGAAGAACATCATTCTATAAATACCCCCAAAAAGCACTTAAGGAGTTTACATCAGCAGGCTACATCCCCCAGGCCCTGGTCTGTAGAGTGAGTGCACATCCATTATATTTACATTCACTGCAGTCACTTTATAAAGTACACCTACCCTGCATCTACACTCAATGTCCATATATGCCCCATGAACATCTGGTATTAACATGTGTCCTGGATGACCTGATAAGAACGAGAGTACAGTGAACATCTCAATGACGAAATCACTCAAAGCACATTCAGAGATGGTCACAGATGCATGTGTCTACATTACATTTGTAAGTTGAATGATAAGGTGCCTTGATGTGTCCCCTGATTACAGTGAAGAACTGCCCATATCAACAGCATCATTACTTGCCAGAAAATATGCAAAATTTTCCTCTCCTGTTCATTCATAAGCTGAGTTAGCAAACCAGTGAAAAGTTTGAATGTAACATGAGCAAGAATTGACAGGACATTTTGGTCTTTAAAGAAATGCAGTGGAAGACTGGCATAGTAAAGGTCCATGGTAATCTTCCGCCAACAGAGGTGTAAAAAAATCTGATCCGTTAATGCCACGGAGATAGGAGAGATACACAAGAATGCAAAAACAAAAAACAAAACAAAAAAACATCTCACATATCCATTATGCTCAAAAGGGAAAGACAATCTCTTACAAAAAAGCTCCAGAAGAGATTAGAAGCATATGTATGAAAAAATTATACAGCACTGTGCACTGAGATTTTGTTTGTCATTGTGCTGCCACTGTCTCTGAAACTGGAATGAAAAGGAAATGCCAACTTCAGCTAAAAACATGAATGAAAAGAGTAACAAACATGTACAAGTTAACAGTATGATATCAGCATCTTCAAAAATATATATTTTTGTCTGTTCATACAAAAATGCAGACTTTTCAAAAACCTCCACAGATACAAAATTATATTGAATTTTTAATTTAATTTAATTTAATTTTTTATTTTGAATTTGAGATGAATCCGTGTTCATCTCTGCCATCAGAATTAAATTATTTGTCCTCCTCATTTTTAGGTTGATTCATTATAACTATTCATTATGATGGATCAGAATGCTAAATCAATATAACATAATACAAATACATTTGCCAATTTGTCCTAAAAAAGCACATTTACGTATTTCTTCTTCCTATTCTTCTTCCTAGTGTTTTCTTCTTCTTGTTTTTCTTCTCCTTGTTCTTCTTTTTCTACTTCTTATCTCTAGAGAGGAACTGGCCTTTCAGAAAGTTCTCCAAGTATTGCACATTTACTCTTGTGGCAGCACGTTCATTTCCTCTATCAACACTGATGCACTGTCAGAATTTGAACGTTAACTGAAGAAATATTGATGAATAAGTATTGTTTATAAGTTGTTTTCACAAATGAAGAAATGCAATTCAGTGTTAATTCCACTGCTGAATTATTCTTTTTCAAATATATCTGGACAGACATGGGTGAAGATGCCTAACTTTACCAAAAAGTGTGTGTGTGTGTGTGTGTGTGTGTGTGTGTGTGTGTGTGTGTGTGTGTGTGTGTGTGTGTGTGTGTGTGTGTTGTTGTTGAGTGTGTGTATAAACGAATAGAGTGTCTGGGGCCCCTCAGAGTGCATCCTGGGACATTCCAAGAATGTGACCCCTGTCTCCTTTTTCCACCACTTATTACTCTGTCCATAAAGATCAGCTTTACTGCTCAGCAGAGCTTTGCTGAAGTTTTTTACTGCCAAAAGAAAAAAAGAGGAAGACGACAGGCAGTTAAAAAAAAAAAAAACAAAAACCCCCCATTAAAACAGTCCTGAGTTAAAATGCTGTAACTATTACTTCTATAATCAATTAATCCATTGGCTAATACTCTACTAATATCAGTCTAGCTATTCTGCCTATTGTTTGGGTTCCCCTCTTTACATTAAAGATAATTATTCTACAACAACTGGTGGCAATATAGTTAAAAGAATTAATAAATATAATTTTCTTGGTACTGTAAGTGAAAAGTGTATTTTGATCAAAGAGAAGGTTTCAAGAAATATCAACACAAAGGTTTTTTTTTTTTTTTCGAAACTAAAGAAGTTTCAGGTCCTTATTGAGTCTTTTTTTAGTTTTAGCATTTGCATTTACTAGCTGGATTGTAAGTGTGACTATTAACCCTCTGGAGCGGGTTTTCAGACACTGTGATGTAGTGTGACGTTTTACAAATTACACCCATTTAAAAAAATTTTTTCCAAATTGATACACAGGCATTTGTTCAGCACAAACTCAGCAACAACTGTGTCAAAACAGTAAGAGTTCATAAATCTATATTTTGATTGAATCTGCAGAAGTTTCAACTCGTTCCCTGTATGTATGTATGTATGTAGTGTACTACAATCTGTCAGAAAAGCACATTTTGAGATAACACACAAAAACATTCAGTTCTGTAAGCATACATGCTAACAACATTAGCTTAAGCTAAATAGACAAGAAACAAACATGCTGCTTAAACATGCTAGCATGTAGACATTTTTTGGTTTTATATGATGCTTTTCAATCGAATATTTTCATATTTAGTTGTCTCAAACATCAAGTTTCTTTTTGATGTGACTGTGAGATCAAGTAAGTATGAAAAAAATAAATAACTAGCGGCCACTCTCCCAATGTCTAAACAAACTCACAACATACAGCTAATTTTCATGAATTTGTATAACATCTGTATTAGATGGAAATGTACAACACAGGTACACTTTTTTCCCCTCAAGGTACAGACAATGCAAATGTAACATTAAAGGTAAAACATGGTACTTATTGTACAGAATTAATAGCTTCACTATATTCATTTAAAGAATATCTTTTTATAACTGAATGCTCTAAATGTAAGTCTGGAGTTAGAATATGATGAATAGAGTCAACTGAACTTCAAAAACATTCATTACAACACAATGTGATAGAGTTATGTCCCCTAACTAAAGGTCCTGAAGACGTACCCTTCAGGGTTCTAACCCAGTGACTGGAAAGGCACTGAAGTTATGACGGTCCAGTGCCTTTTTCTGAGAGCATAGCTGACAATGACTCCTTATCTGAAACTGGGACTATATATGTGTTGTAACAGCAGCAGTAAAGCAGTGTTTTAACAGGCTTTTAGCACCTGAGGGACTGCAGCCTTTTAACACACACACATGCAGGCCTAAAGCTCCACCCACAGCGCTGAAAGCTTCCAACCTCAAGGGCATCCTGACCTCACACACACACAAACACACACACACACACACACACACACACACACACACGTTACAGTGATGTGTGTGATGTCAGTGGTGTCCCACTTTAGTGATGCTAGCTGCTAATGTGAGGAGGCTTTTACTAATTTAACGATAGTAATTCTATGACCTCACAAAGACTGAATTCAATGATGTTTCATGGTGTAACACTTTATTTAAATGAATGGTTCACCCAGAAACCATATCAACACAACTGCACCTGAATTTCTAAGAAACACTGGAAAATAATGGTCACCTACATCTCAGTTAAGGTCTCACAGAATAGTGGATGTGGTTTAGGACACAGCATGATAATAAATAACAAAAACATGTGTAGCTGAATGGTTCATCTGTCATCTCAGACAAGCAAGTCAGAACAAGAAATGTTGAACTAGATTCAGTGACAATGACACACGAATACAGAGGAATTTGTTCCAACATCAGTCTTCTGACCGTCCTGCTGCTGTCTGAAGTGACTGCCTGGAGTGGTGAGGTATAATTATTTTTTATAATTTATAGTAAGTCATACTTGTACTAAACCACACTAGTCTAAACTGTCAACTAGCTAGACCTTAATTAAGATCGTTATGTGCTTTGAGCAGTCTGGGTGACTGATTTTGATAGAAACGCCTGGGCTATTAAGGTGACTATTGGATTCAAGTGTTTGTTAGCAATAGTATCCTCACAGCTCTAGTTCTAAACTAAAAAAGCAAATTTTGGACTTATGAGGTAAGTGTAAATATAACTTTTGGAGTAAATAATTTCTTTAATATAGGGGGAACCTTGACTTAAGAGTGAATCAATATACAATTTTTCAGAGAAACGAGTCATTGCCAAGATCTGAGTTTCTAGCGAGCAAGCTTAAGCCACCCACCACTAGGTGACCCAGCAAGTGTTCAGTGCAGGAGTTTTCTTGCCATGCAAGCATCTCTGTCATATCACTGTCACTTTGTTTTTTTAATTTCGTTTAATTTGGACTAACAGTTTTAATCATGGGTCCTAAAAAAGTGAGTGCCAAGATCAGTAATGAGAAGAAGAGGTTGTACATTGCCGTTGTGTAACACTTGCCTTTAGCGATAAAGTGTAGCACAGTGTGTAGGGAGTAAGTTAAGCGATAGAGCACAAAATGAAAAAACTTTCCCAACTTTCTCTGCCAATCTCCTCTACCTCTACCAGCATCTGCGTCTGATCTTCAAGATAAATACACTTAATAGAACCAGTTTATTTCTTTACATTCTCTTATTATTTTTTATACATAATTTGTTATTTATAAAGTACATTTTTCTTATTTAAAAACATAGAAATTGCTGTGGTTTTTGGAGGGCTGGAATGGAGAAATGTAATTTGTTATATGAGCAAATTGAGTCATGAGCTCAGTCACAGAAAGAACTAAACTCATAAGTCAAGGTTCCACTGTATTGTATCTTTTGTTAAGAAAATTACAAGAAAGTTACAAAATGTAGCCTCATGCTCAGGCCCGTAGCCAGCTTCTGTTATTGGAGGGGGTGCTTTTTGTAAGAAAGTGGACTTGTTTTGGGGAAAGGCGAGGCCTGAAGGGCTGAAGCCAGTGAGGCCGGGATACGGGGGCCGCCTGAGGTCCCTGGAAGCTGAAGCCTTTTTAGATAGTCTCAGGTGCATTTTGGGCATTGGAGAGGGGTAATTCTTCATTATATGCCATATAGGACAAACTCTAATTTAAAGTCTTGTGGCAAATGGCAATAATATACAATATAAAACAAAATTTGTCCATGTTTGATAACTTACCCAGTGTCACACCAAGCTCTGTAGCTGCAGCTGCAGTGTAGTAGAGGGTGAGTGGACTGACCTGATTGACCTGATTAATTACGGCATAGGGATGTACTACTTTGGGAGAGGTGACAATGAGTTACTCAAGATAAAAGGAATAAATGACATACGACTTTGTCTGTACAACATTGGTTAGGGTGGACCCACGCACCCCCCTTGGCTATGGGCCTGATGCTTACTTATTAATTTATTAGTAATCTTGTTAACTAGTCTTTGAACCTTTGTGCCCTACATAAAATAGCCTATTGTTTTCACAGAATAGTAATTGGTTGATGAATTGCATTGAACAATTAAATGTTCTTTTTTGTTCATTCCATACTAAACCAACTGTTTAGACTAAACTAACTATACTAAACTTGCAGCTCCCACGTGATGACAGAAACAGATCAGTTCAAATAAAGTGTTCCATCTCCCAAGCATTTCACTATGATACAATGAAGAAAGATACACAGTAATATCCAGAGAGTTTATCCCTCCAGCACTAATCCCACTGGCCTACATACCCGCCTCCTTTTCACAGCACTTCTACTATGATTAGAAGAACGAGAGAAGAAGAAAAGTAAAGAAATAAACATCTTTTGCCAGTGTGACCTAACATCAGTCCATCCCCGTCTGAAGGCTTATTTATTCTTCTCCATACACATCTATGAGCATGTGCCCGGTGTCAAAGCGGGCTACCAACATGCGTGAATGTAATGTGAACTAGTACACAAGGGGGCAGACAGAGTCTGAATGTACAGAAAACAAAGAAGTCATGTTTTTCATGTCTGTCTTCATGAATTGACACCAGAGGTTAGTAATATTCTGAAAATATAACATTTATAATGTTGCACAAACTGCTGCTTTGATTTTTTTGCTTAGCTTTGTTGTTCGAGTCTCATTCTGTCTCAGATAGCCAGTCAAAAGTCATATAAAGCACAGTCCCACAGCTTCCCACAGCACTTAATTTAGAGCTTGTTGCCTCTATAAGCCTCTGTGTATGAAACATCTTCCCCTTGTGTGTCACAGTGTGGATATGTTTATTCTCATTTTAGCAGAAGTATGAATCACTCAAGAGCTGATCTGCAGCTCAGCTGAAGTGTGCTTCTTAGGTTTTACACAGGAACTACAAGGCTAATGTAGCTAACAAGCATATACAGAGTCATTAGAGTGGTGTTAACTGCATGCCTCAATCTTCACAGCCTTCTCTCAGACTGTATCGAGTTGTTCAGCAATTTCTACTTACAGTTACATTTCAATGGTGCGAGACACTCCGAGTGCTTTAACATTTGGGACACACATAAGAGACTTCAACCACCACCAATATGCAGCATCAACCTGGACCAGCAGCAGCCAGTCTGTGCCATAGTCCTCACCCCATATTAGCTATTATGCAGAAAGCTGGCAAGACAGTTAGTCCGATTTTGAAGATGGGGATGTAAGTGGGAGTGAAAGATTTCACAAATAACACCTATTTATTTTTAAGAAAATGCTCAGGGATCTTTTTCTGACCTCAGAGAATCAAGTCCTCAGTTTTATGTCTCTTACAAAGATTTTTTATACAGTACAGTGACCTCATCAGTGCCTCCTGTTGTACACACCAACACCAAATTCCCACAGCCAGAAAGGTTTTCCCTGGAAGTCTCCCATCCAAGTACAAGCTAGATCCAAACCTGCTTAGCATTGATGCATTCTGTATGTTGTGTTGGACAAGTGCTATGACCATATAGAGTTGATTATGTGGTTTCTGACACTGCATCATATGCACCCACCAAGTTGTCACTTATGCAAATTCCACAAGCACACCTATGAGATTTACATAGTTAATTATGTGATCACCAAGCTAGCAGTGATGTATGTTCATAGGTCATGGCAGGTGTAACTGCTCAGATTAAGGTTTTGTGTGATTCTGATGCAGTTCACCCAACACAGACATAAACCCCCTAAAACTGTATCTGAATATTCTGCACTTCAATAACATCGTCAATGTACAGATACAAAACAACAAACTTACAGACTGCTCTGCAAGTCTTGGCAAACAAGCAACAAATCAAAAATTAATCAACCAAATACTCTGTTGTTTCCCTGAAGAGCCACAACTTCCTCAAGTACGAAAAAAATGTACTCTCTCTGTACTGATTCAGAGGCATCTAAGGACAGACAGAGAGAAATAGAGAGGGAGAGGGAAAGAGAGAAAGAGTTGGTAGTTGGCACCATCCACTTTGTGGCATTAAGTGGCGTTCTATATTTAACTGAAGTGGTGCTCGGAGGGATGGGGCCTGTGAGGAAACGAAGCCAACAAGGATTAGAATGAGCGTTCAACTGCAACAGTGGCCCAGATTAGCATAAAGAGAATATGGGACGAGAGAGGAGCTGAGAGACTGCCAGGCTTCATCAGAACACTGGGCCTCTATGAGAGAGAGAGAGAGAGAGAGAGAGAGAGAGAGAGAGAGAGAGAGACAGAGAGAGACAGAGAGAGACAGAGAGAGACAGAGATACAGAGAGAGAGAGTGAGAGAGACAGAGACAGAGAGAGAGAGATACAGAGAGAGAGAGTGAGAGAGACAGAGACAGAGAGAGAGAGTGAGAGAGACAGAGACAGAGAGACAGAGAGAGAGACAGAAAGAGAGAGTGAGAGAGACAGAGAAAGAAAGAGAGAGAGAGACAGAGAGAGAGAGAGAGACAGAGACAGAGAGAGAGAAAGAAAGAGAGAGAGAGAGAGAGAGAGAGAATAAAGTCACTGCAGGAGTCATGGCAAGCAGAAAGCAGCACAAGGTCAAGAGTGTAGATTTTGGATGGATTCATAACACCTATGTTGTAGTGCACTACATCTACAATAAATGTTCGCAACACACTGCATCTGAAAAACAACAACAACACACTGCTTCCAGAACCAATGTTCATAATTCACTGCCTCTGAAATAAAAGTTCACAACACACTGCATCTGGAATAAATGTTCATAAACTGCATCTGGAACATAAACTGCATCTGGAATGAATATTCATAAAACACTGCATCTGGAATAAATAAAACACACTGCGTCTGGAATAAATGTTCACAACACACTGCATCTGGAATAAATGTTCATAAACTGCCTCTGGAAAAAATAAAACACACTGTATTTGGAATAAATGTTCATAAACTGCATCTGGAAAAAATAAAACACACTGCATCTGGAATAAATAAAACACACTGCATCTGGAATAAATAAAACACACTGCATCTGGAATAAATAAAACACACTGCATCTGGAATAAATAAAACACACTGCATCTGGAATAAATGTTCACAACACACTGCATCTGGAATAAATATTCATAAACTGCATCTGGAAAAAATAAAACACACTGCATCTGGAATAAATGTTCACATCACACTGCAACTGGAATAAATGTCCATAACGCACTGCATCTGGAATTTTTAAAACTGATGTAGCTAATAATGTAAGCACATAGTGTGAAGCAAAAGATGCAATGCCACTGAAGTTTGAATTGAAGTGATGAGAGACAGATGTTTTCAGTTCTTCACAACCAAATCATTCCACACATGTGAAAGTGTACTGTGGTGTAATTTGAGAAACAATAACATGGACTGTGAGGTGTCATTTGTCTTCTTGGTAAATTTGGTTTTAAATGCCTAAAGATTGCCTTTGGAATTTTACACAGATGTAAACATTGTGTGTAAAAATAACTTTGCATTGGCCCAATTCACTGAAGAAAATAAGAAGAATTTCTGTCAATAAGAACAGTTTATTTATGAGTTTGACGTTGACAGTATGTACAGTATGTTAAGCTCTGGTTACAGATGTGTTCACCTTTCATAAAGTGACATCTGTAATAAATCCAGATCTTTAAATGTGTGACTCTTTCTTGACCCCTTGTAAACTTTGTATGTTTTAAGATTTTACCAACACTGTTTGACATTTTATCATGCATTTATCAAATGTCTTAATATGTTTTATTAATGTCTGATACTCACTTTGCTACTTTCATGCTTTAATTAACGTTTTGCTATTTCTGCATTTCCTGTAATGAACTAACACTGTCTTAATATGCTGTTCTTAATTGTCAATTGTAAATGACTCATTGTTCAACATGTTACATCTTCTAGGGTGCCACTGTACAACTGGCCACCAGGACTACAGATGAAAACTAGCCTTAGGCTAATTCTGGCATGTTCCAGATATACTGTTATTAATGTGCACTGTTCTGCTAAATAAAAGAAAAGAAAAGAAAATTTAATTAAATCTGCATGAAAAGATCAACTATGACAACACATAACATACATACACACTGTGTGTGTACACTAAACTAGTGTTTATACCTGTCAACCTTACACAGAAGAAAAAGTCAATATGCAGCACAAACTCCAGCATAACACTGGAGTATATACAGAATTTATCACAGCTTTTTCAGTCACTTATCTGTGTCCAATTTATAGTGCAATAGCTACTGTCCAATTAATATATACAAACACAAATCAACCTATAAAAACACAAATCTCTATCTGTTATTGAATTTTTAAGATGTCAGTAAATCTACAATGTCAAGTCAATGGAATGAAGCAAAATCTAATTTCTAATTATGAAATTAAAACAAACTGAATTGATCTGAAATGAACAGAATGGACGAGTGGTTGAATGAAAAAAACTGAGGTTAAATGGCATAAACTGAACTGAAATTAACTGCATCAGTTCCTTCTGTCCCTGAACGTCTCAATCTCAGTGAAATAACAGCACGTCACCCCTTTTCACAGGCTGCTGTTTCGTGGTGTTTTCCTCCTTCATGTGGCTTCTTGCCGAGTTTTTTCTTTGCTAGCTCAGCGGGGGGTGTGTAATAATTAGCCCCCATGAGTGGCAGAGAGCGCTCGTCAGACAGAAGTGTGTGGAGATTAGAGAGTGTGTTATTTGCCCCAGGATCAGGGGGAGCTACTTTCACTCATGTGACTGCTCAGCGTCCCGCTGTTATTCAACATAAGATCCACTCCAACCCACTAGCACAAAACTCTACACACCATCACCTCAAGTGTACTGATTTACCCTTACAGCGACAGATCTACCAAAAATCTCAATTACACTGTTTCAGCCTTTACCCCAAATGTAGTTTATCAGCCAAGACATGTTCCGCGTCTAGGGTTTAGTCAAATGTAGCTTTTATGGTTCAGTCAAATGTAATTTTTCAACTTTAAATAGACTCATGTGGTTTACAACAGTGTATTATATACAAAATTCAGGTTTCATCCGAATAGTCCATAGTAGACACTGTAAAATGGAATAGCAGTTATTGAATAATTCATATTACTAAATAATTCACTGTAGATACTGAATTATGAATTATGAATATAGAGTAATTCATAATGGATATGGAAAAACTCATAGTGGATTTTGAATAATACAAAGTAGATCCTGAATAATCCAGAAAAGATAGTGAATAATTCATAGCAGATATTGATTTTTTTTAGTGGACAGAAAATAATTCATAGTACATACTGAATAATTCATAGTAGATACTGAATAAGTCATAGTAGATACTGAAAAAATCATAGTGGATCCTGAACAATTCATAGTGGATCCTGAAAAATTCATAGTGGATAAGTGGATACAAAATAATTTATAGTAGATACTGAACAATTCATAGCGGATACTGAACAATTCCTGAATAATTCATTCCTAGAGGTTAACAAATAGTGCATACTACCTGATTCATAGTAGATACAGAAAATTCATAGTGGACACTACATGATTCAGAGTAGTAGATGTAGTATGCCAGTAGCAGTAATGGAGCACATTAGCAATATTACGTAACATTACCCAGCATATCTGTCAGATCTTTTTTTGTTGTTTGTTTCCACACTGACATGTTGTGTGTATCAGCACACACACACACACTCTATCTCTTTCTCTCTCTCTCAGTTCACACAAGGACAAATGCCTCCAAGGCATCGTGGGTAGGATGGCATCTATGTGTTGCTCAGGAACATTCCAGTGGTTTTACGCCTCGAGTTTAAAACAGGCAAATCAGCCAGCAAGAGGCTAAACATATCAACATGATCTGACACATCAGCCCCCTGCAAACCCGCTGTCCACACAATTACATGCATGGCTTCTATTCAAACTACATGCCAATCAAATGAACAAACACAATTAATCTTCTTTTATCAATTTGAAGGACATCATCTCATCATCTCCACTGCAGCTGCAGTGCCAGAAAGACTTAAACACCTCATAAATGATGATGCACTTTTATCATGTTTATCAAGGTATCTGATATGATAGCACATATAAACAGTGCAGCACTTGCTTTGAACAGAATCTTCCAAAAACAGCTCAGGAACTGGCAGACTAACATTTTCCTCTCCAAGGGCTGAACGTGAAATAAGGCAGATACCACACTGCAAAAAAATCCAACTAAAATCTGGCCAGACCAAACAGATCAAAATGATGTGTTACTTCAATTAGTACGAAAAGCACGGAAAAATGAGCTAACCATAAAAGAGCCAAGCACCAGTAGTCCTGTAATACAATGTTATACAGCTAACAACTTCAGCTAGAAACTAGTAATCATTCATTTAACAACTTTATTTAGAATTTATTTAGAATAAATAAATAAGTTTATTTAGAATCTGTGCTTTCTTTCAAGTCAATATCACCACTTTAATGATGAGACTAGACTTCTAGACTCACCTGCAGAAAGATGTACAGATACCACAGTACAAAAAGTTAGACTTTTTACTGTATATTTGATTTAACGAAAGTTAAAAAAAAGTTGTTTGTTACTAATTTAAAGGCATTTACATATACTTTTTGTTTCAGTTTGTTTTATCAATAAATTATTAAAACATGGGAAAATGTAAAGAATGTTTTTCTTCCCACAAATTAACAGAAACTTAAAAAATTTGACCCCGCCAGGGAAAACCAGGCCAAAGTCACTGGGCAACTCACTGAGTTATTGTGTCAATATCGTGTCACTCACATTAGCGACAAAACATAGCCACTCAGTATTATTGCTGTAAATGAAAGATAACAGTCTCAGATATCTATCGGAGTACATATTTTGATCAAAAACAAAACTTAAAATTCACAAAAAAGTTGTTTTGAAAAAAATTTTGAAAAAAAAGAATGACTTTGACCTGGTTTTCCCTGGCGGGGTCACAAATATTCTACTTACAAACACAAAAGTGGTATGTAATAAAAGTTTTGACACTGCACTTGCAGTAATAAGTCTAAACTTCTAAGGCTTAACCTTCAGTACAAAACAAAGCCTTTGTTTCAAAGATGATGATGACTGCATTGAGAAGAAGTGACTGAACTATAAAGGAATACTTTAATTTTTAACATCAAACGTATCAACATTAAATATTATGTACATGTAAAGTTTTATTCCCTTTTACCGTTAAAACAATGGGTTATGATGGGATATGAATAAGCTGTAGAGTAAGTTTCCCACAATCTCTGCTGGAGGTTTCCTACAGTGAAACAATCTGAGCAACATCCTCTACATTTTCAGCACAGTTCTTGTACTGTGATGGCTCAGGTACGTTTTTGGGAATCATAACGTTCCAGTTTTTTTCTTTATTTTTTAACATAAAATTACACTAACATTCCTATCAGGTTCCCTTAGCATTTTCTGAACCACAATGCACATTTAAAGGAGGAACAGTTATATTTCCATGAACACAATTTTCCTGGAAAAAAAAAACATGGCATAACCTATTTTTGAAGTTAAAAAAATGTTCCTGGTGCATTCTGGGAACTAAAAATTCTTTGCTTGGTAGCTTCCATAAATAGCAAAAGCTGAGTGACCCCACAACACGTGTTACAGTTTCACCAGCAGGGATACTATTATCACTATTAAAAATTGCTTTACTGTGAAGAGAAGAAACATAAATTAGATAATATTGTATTCATTATTTTTAGATATTGCCCAGGCCTACAATGAACCAAAGCCACAGTAGATATTGTGTTACTCACTGGCTGGTGATGGTGTGCTGTATCCGCTCACTGGAAGTCCAGGCAGAGTGGGCGGGGACAGGCTCCCCAGCATGTGGGGAAAGAAGTAGGGGTATGTGGGTATGGGGAACCCCCCCAAAGGTGGTCCCACCCCACCAGGACCCGACAGAGGCTTTCCATTACCGGACATGGCCACTCAGACACTGTTCAGGTGATCCACGGTCAAAAGCAAACTTTTACATCTCCATTATGAGGTCCTCAGGGGGTCCAGCAGGAAGAAATTGTTATTCCTTATATTCCGGATGATTCTTTTCTGTTTATATCTGTTTATGTGAGTGGATATGATGTAGCGTAGCTTTTAAAACTGTCAGGGATGTGAACTTGATGTTTCCCAAAAACAAGACAACAGCAAATATAATCCAAATCCTTGAGACTCCTGAGTTAAAAAAAACTGGCCAATCAGAGCTGGATGAAGCGACTGAAGTGACGACACATTCTGGAGGACAAATGATCCTGATCAGCTGAAGTACAAAGAGCATCCAGTTCCTTAAAAAGAGAAAGAGAAAATTTTGTTTTAATAAAACAATACATTTGTGAAGGAAAATCTATTCATATATCTTGCAGACTGTACAAATGATTAAATTATAATATTATAGCCTAGCAATACAACTAAATTAAGCTATGACAAAAGCTAAGGGGTCACGGACACTGGGGTCATTGCTACGTGTATGTGGCGGAGTAATACTTAAAGAGTTTCAGTCAGAGTGTCGTTATTGTCATTATCAGCACGTCGAGAACATCTCTCAGCCAGTCACACTACAGGGACTAACTGTGCTATAACAGAGTAACCAAATCACCTGACATCCATGTTTTTGAACTGTGGGAGGAAACCCACGCAAACATAGAGAGAACATGGAAACTCCGCCCAGATGGGCACTCGACCACAAGACCCCAGCACTGACAGATGGATGTGCTAACCATAACGCTGCCCTGGTTAAATCTGTAAAATTTATTATTAAGTTCACTCTAAACACTTCAATACATAAATTGAGAGATTGGAAATGACACCACCTAATTTAAAAAGGTGTGAAAGACACTGGATGATAAGTACATTACACTCTTTTTTTTTTTAAATGGTAAGGAAGATGTGGTTTTCTATGACATGGGCTCTTCAATGAAAAAGTGTCAAAGTGCAGGCTTTTAGCACCTACTCTATTCCTCCACACACAGGATTTTATCAGGGTTTTTAATTCACAGGTTGTTCTCCAGTGTGTTAGCAGGCTGACAGCGTGGGAAAACACAGCCCAGGTGTTCCCCTGTGTTCCACACACACGCGCGCGCGCGCACACACACACACACACACACACACAGGCTGCCAGAGACTCTCATTAGGCTGGGCTGAGTGGATGTGGAGGAGGAAGGTGTGGGGTGGGATGTGATGAAGCTCTTTGAACATTATAGATGAAAAAGCATCTATTCATGTCTGAGCTCTGGAGAAGAAAAAAGCTACTTTTTGTGTGAACATTGGGTGAAAAAAACATCTTTAAGAATGGTCTCAGAGTTCTCCACATAAGGTCATATGTATCTGTGGAACCATCTGTTTATCACTCACAATCTGTCGCCATATTTGAACTTAAACATGAGGTTTAGGCCACACCCACTTCCTGTTTAACATTTAGCAGGTCCTCTATGCTAAATTCTCTCTTACGGCTGCAATTTTCTGCCAAGATTTTCACTTAATAATGATAAACATGAGCAACAACAAATAAGTTAAATAAAACTTAAGTGAAACAGGAATAGAGCAAAACAATGGATGCATACAATCAGAAACATCAAGAATGGGCCATTAAGAAACCTGAAGACCGAAACAGAAGACAGGATGTTCTGGAGAAACCATCAATATGACCACCAGGTGAAGAAATGAGCTTGATGACACTTAATAATAATAAACTTTCATAGTTTAAAACAGAAAATAATTTAAGTGGCCGTGCTCTCTCTTTGGGTGGGCAAGATGGCGAACTCTCCCTAGCATCATAAGCAATGCTGACTGACTCAGGTGTCTGCCAGGCGATCCAACAAAACTGGGGATCTGTGCTTTCCTCCAAGCGTGCTAGCTGTCTGATGGCGATGTATCGCCAGCAGTTTGACAAAAAGGGGCTTGACATCACTTGTAACAGAGGAGGACTGTGCTCATCTGCATCCTCCAAAGAGTCAGGGACACTGCTAGTGATAGGGAGAGCTGATAAAAAAAAGGTGCGGGTCAACTGGCTACTAAAAATATAACAATCAAAAAGTATAACAATCAAGAGAAAAAAATGATTACTGTGACAACACATTATCTGTTTATTCTGAATAATGTCTTTGCATTTGCTTACATTGTGAACAAACACAAACAAAATATTTCTCAATGTTGTAAATCCACCCACATCTCTCTCACTCTCTCCATCTGTTTATATTAGCATCCTTCCATACTCCATCCATCTTCCTCTAATCTAGTTTACCCATCCATCCCCCCAGCCTACGCAAACAGATATGAAACTTTGCACAGATAAATCTCATTCAAATCTCCTCCCGTGTGGAATATGGATTATAAATCTCCCAGAAGGCATAGGGAAACTCTACAAGGCTCTATTTCAAGTTTTAGCTCAGAGGAGGAGAAAAGGAAAAGTAGAAAGGGGGACAGAGAGAGAGAGAGAGAGAGAGAGATCGAGAGAGAGAGAGAGAGAGAGAGAGAGAGAGAGAGATCAAAGCATGTTCCTTATTGTGCTGTGCACCATGCTCAAATCTAACTCATACATTTTTAAATGCTGTTGTAAGTAGGTTAAACCCCACAGGTCCTTTTTAAACAGTGAGCTCAGTAGTTTTATAGCCTGTGCATGTATATATGTTACTATATGCATATATTTGTAAGTATGTGTGTACACACACAGTATGTAAACATATTCATACACAAACAATAACACAGAATAACTGAATGTAATGTATCACTGCTAGAATTGACAGGTTTTTTTGCATTTGACAATTGACATGATACCTTGCTATATTTCTGCTGCATAAATATGTTGTTTTAATGACAAATAACATGAACAGGTCGATGCACTCAGGTCTACTGCAACTGCACATGAAGCATTGTGTTAAATAAGCATCTTACTTTCACTATAGAACTTTATTTGACTAATGTTATTTAAATTAGTGTTGACATGATTATTACATAAAGATTCAATCAATTTATTTTAAACCATCACAATTATTTAACCTGAACACTATCTGAACATCTGTCATATTTATTTTGACATAATGTTAATTACCAGTTACGTTGAAATACAATATAATAAATTGAAATAAGTGATGGTTAAGCTGGATCGTTCAGTGTTTTTGGGCAGATACTGATCTCTGTTCTTGGTTCTGAGTAAATTAAATGTTAATTTTGAGTTGTATATATTACATTGTTTCTGCACTAGTACACACATCTTGTCCCATGTGTGTATTCATATTTGTTTGTTTGTGTGTGTGTGTGTGTGTGTGTGTGTGTGTGTGTGTGTGTGTGTGTGTGTGTGTACTGATGGATAAATAGGAGGAATATACAATGTTAAAGGTTGCTCATTTTGACCTTTGCTATTTTCAACAGGGCTGAGGTAGGACATCTGACATTTGTGCCAATACTAGAGGAATGCAATGTCTCTCTGTCTCTCTGTCTGTCTCTCTCTCTCTCTCTCTCTCTGACACACACTCACTCACTCACACACGGAGTATCTTCCTCTACTCCGTCCAAGGTTGCCTGTGGCTCCAGACCTCATCTCACCTACATGCACTAATGGATGAGATTGTCAAAACCAGTGAAGCGTGAGGTCCTGAGTGTGTGTGTGTGTGTGTGTGTGTGTATGGATGGCAATTGTCAACAACAATCACTCTTGGCATTATATCTCAAGTGAGCTTCCAGGCCACCATTGGGAAAAAATAAGACATACTGCAAACACAGACAGTCAACAGCAGGAACAAAAGTACTGATAGTTACAATTTCATATTCACATATTACAACATAATCTGTACTCTAACCCTTGGACATTGTTGTTATAGTACAATACACATCATCTAAATCTGTACTTTAGCCTTTGGATGTTGCTGTAACAGTACAGTATACACAATGTAAAGCAGGACAAAAATGATCAGTGAGCGTCTATTTTATGGCATTCAGTAGCAAATTTCAAGCACATGCACTCAATCTCATGATAAACACATTCTTCTCATTTGAAGGGCTCTTTAAAAGAAAATACAAAAAAGTTGCATATATTCCACACAGTCCTTAAAATGTGGCTATGTAAATCAAAGAAATACACAGGTGCTTAAACATATTATAATTAAAGTGCCCACATCCGCATTTTTCAGATATTTTATTTTTTCACTTACGTTTTTACAGTTCAACCATTTTGAAACCACCTTCATGTCATTTTAAGAAATTTTTCAAATGTGTGTGTTTTGTGGAAATGTTTAGGATGTGTCAGTGTTTGTTAGTATTGATGTGTTATTGTTTGTTGAGGGAATACGTTGATGTGTTTATGTTGGAATATTTTGTGCATCTTGAGGAAATGCAGTATTTTGTTAGAATGTTGTGGTGTTTGTTTGGGGATATTTTGGTGTTTATCACAGGAATGTTTCTTGCTATTTGTGTATTAGAGGAATGTGAAGCTGAAACTTGTCATTACTTATCTTTACTCATCCTCAGATGGAGAAACACTGCTGACAAACAGAGATAATATCAACCTAAACCAGTCAACACTCACACACACACACACACACACACACACACACACGCACACAATGACAAAGCACCACTGGGATAATCTTTGTCCCACTGTACAAAACCCAAAACACAGAGGGGTAGAAACTGGTCATAAAAAACACCCAGTGTCACACACACACACACACACACACACACACACACACACACACACACACACACACACACACATTGAAGATATATTTGCAGACAAAATTTGACCGCCCACATGGAAAGGGATTATATATATGTATGTGTGTGTGTGTGTGTGTGTGTGTGTGTGTGTGTGTGTGTGCACGAGTGTGAGGAATGTGACACTCTTTCCATGAAAGTGATGAAAGTGTTCCTCGGGGACATTTTAGTGTACAGCAGGACACGGTTCTAGCCAAGGACTTTTGGAAAGAGAGCAGACTGAGGGGAGTGAAAAGGAAGAGGATCTGGCAACCATCCAGCAAGGGGGTGGGGGTATAGGGGGAGAGAAAGAGGAGTCTAGACCAGTGAATCAGGAGGTATGTACGTGTGTTTAACAACATAACAGAATTTACCCCATTTATCCCTCTACGTGTACACCACATGTATACTGTATAGATATTTTATTCAATATTTCAAGAATTTGTGTCAAGTCATCAACTAATAAAAAACTTTACTGAAACCAGAATCCTGCTTATCAGTAAGGAAATGCAATGATTGTGCTGTTTAAAGGGGACATAATATAAAAACTAACTTTATCAGAGTTTGTGCATGTATGCCAGGCCGGCAAAACTGACTGCTATGAGCTATGAAACGCTGATTGTTGGCAACATGTAAACGCAGCATAATAGTATATTTAGATCAACCGTGTTCATGACTGCTGCCATGAGATCATCATCATCATCATCTCTCTCACTGTCTCCGTCTCTCTCTCACACGCACACACACAATAAAACATAATCTGTTCTGGCCAACAGAAGGACGTTTTTTTGGTTCAATGTCTTTTTGTTAAAGATGTCTCTGTTCATTAGCATTCCCTATTAGAGATCAGAAGGGAACTGGGGCAAGGAGAGTGAGAGCCATAGAGAGGGAAAGAGAGAATAATGAAAGTCCAGAGCACAGTAATGGCTTCCATTTCCCCATTCCCTTGTCCATTAAGACAGCCAAATGAAATGAAGGGAAATGAATTGAGATATTGCAGACGCATAGTAAAGGAGACAGATGAGAGAGAGATACAGAGAGAGAGAGAGAGAGAGAGAGAGAGAGAGAGAGAGAGAGAAGGGGGGGGGGGTTACTGAAGGCATACTTCGAAGCTACCTACCACGTCTACCCGTAACCAATTCATCGCCAATGTCCTTACACGTCACACACACACACACGCGCGACACGAAATTAACTTTACGTAGAAGTCATAGGACATGTACGTACTACTTGCGGAGGTAAATCGTGAAGATCGAAGTCTTTCCACTACCTGGAGTAAATCCCGATGCTAAATACCGGACACGAATCGAGTACGGAAGTCATTGGGGGGGGGGGAAGAGAGAGAGAGAGAGAGAGAG